>BGNK01003181.1:55378-70136 GCA_003297005.1 Symbiodinium sp. clade A Y106 | reverse complement strand
AGGATTCGAGACAACTTTGCGCCGGCAGTGGCACCGGCTGATGGAGAAGAGCAGGCGGGGGTCAGTACAACTCGGTTTGGCGATTTGGCTTGCATTGCTGTCATTGTCGCTGGGGCCAAATTAGGAGATGAGTCTTGAGAAGGAGCCCCAAACATCTCTCTCCGCCGAGAGTCGTGTTTCCCAGCATGTAACGACTCCTTGGCGGCATTTGCCTTGCGGTCCACGTCCTGCGAGAGATGCTTGGACTCGACACCTGCGAGGAATGGCTCTGGAGAAGTCAACAAGGAGCTTCGGAGCCTGCACTGTTGCCTTTTTGCAAGCCGGGCGTGCCTGAGTTCCCAACCAGGCGAGGACGGAGGTGCATATGACAGCTACGGGCCATGGGAGTCTTTGCTGCAGCAGTGACTTGGGATGGGCAAGCAGTGCAAAACGATTCGTCAATGCCTGCATCCGTCAAGGCTTGCTGCTTCTTTGCCCGAGGAGCGGGTCGATGTGCATGCAGGTACGATACAGTGAAATGTACCTGCGAACTTTGTTCTGCTCGAGTTGCCAGGTGCAGGCAGGGATCCTGACAGCTTTGCTCCGTGGGTTTCCATCTTGGCTTTGCCGAGAGGGAGTTCAAGTTCTGTAACTTCTGTAACTCCGCTCGAGCGCCACGAGGCTACTGGTGTCCATGCGTTTGCTTTTCAGCCAGGCACGGCCGAGGCAGCAGTTGTTGCAACTAAAGCCCTAACTAAATCTTTGGTTGGGAACAGGCCTTTCTAGCATGGCCCTGCACGATCTCCGCAAGGCTTGCGGTAGCTCATGACGTGTTCTGACAATTTGTTCGCTCACGCCAAGCCTTGGCTTTCTCAGGCATGTGAGGATCTGGGGTTACCGAGCAACGGAAGCAAGGAGGCAAACATTTTCCGATATGCCACGGAGATGTGCCTGATGCCAACCAAGCCTTTGCGCATGCGGCCAGGCATTGATGAATCGCCTTACATTCGAGATCGAAGCAGCCGCAACCTAAGCCCCTTTGTTTCTTGGAACGGGGAGGACGATGCGTCATGGCCAGCAGAAGCAACAACAACTTTGCATCGATAACTCTTGGCACAGAGGCCGCAACTCCTCCTTGCACACAGACTCAGAATGAAGCCGGCCCTGCCTTGGGCGTGGCTCCAAGACTCGATCTTTCACCTGCTCGTAGGACCAGCATCGGCTTGCAGGTGATTTGGCCTTGCCAGACAGCTTCCCTGAGACTGCAGGCCGCATGGCCGCAGGCAGTGCAGTGTGGCTGTTGTGATTCTCAGTTCGCAGGCCGACAGTGTGTACTTCAACCCGAAACGGTGCTTGAGTCGCAAGGCCTTTGTTGTGATTGCACGTTTTCACCGTGCAAGAGGTTTCGGCAATGTGGGTTTTCCGTGAGGCATCGATGGACAGAAGTTGGGGCCATTCTGCCTTGTTGCACACAGTCCCAGCTTGTTGACGGGGCCATGGTCTTCGGCTTAAAGGTACATGTTATATATGCGGTTGCGGAGGGCGAAAGTGGAACTTTAAGCATCTTAAATTGCATGCAAAGCGACTGGAGTGAGCACGATAGGTTCACAGATGTGGAGAGTAGGGCTCCTGTCTTGTCGTGGAGGCTTAAGCCGCGCTCTCGAGTTGTCTGCAGAGATCTTCTCACTATCGCCAGCACACTGTTCTTTTGCTTGGGCCTTCTAGCTCTGCCAGGTCGCAAGCCGACCAGGAAGCTGCCAAACCCGACATCCCAGCAAAGGCTGGGAAGGAGTAGCACAAGATGAGCCCTTGCCTCCGGGTGAAGTTGTGGCATGCAACAAAATCTGGAAGCTTCTGGTCACCTTATGAGTAATCTTATAGTAGGGAACTGTATCATCTGCACATGGTGTATATGTATATATTGTACGAGATGTATATACACAACACATACATCAAAAAACACATACTTACCGACGTACATGCATGCATGCATGCATACACCCCATGCACAAACACATACACACATACGCATGCGCATACACATGCACATGCACGTGCACATGCATATATGCTCTCGGGTTCCGGGCCACCACCACCCCCCCCCNCCCTCCCGGCCCCCGGCCCCGAGCCCCCGGGCCGCCCCTGCTCCCAGCGGTCCCGCGCGCAAACCAGAGGGAGGGAGGACGATGGAGAATGATCCCAGCCAGTGCTTCTTCACAGGAGCAGAGAACCGCATCAGAGCAGAGACAGGGGCACCGTTTGCAAGGAGGAAAGAGCAACATCATAATGGTAACGAGCACGTAACGATGACATTACTGCTAACAAGCGGCAGCAACCATACCATACCTCTGTAGAACACACTGCCCCCACTCCACAGGGGGGGGAGGGGACGAGGCCAATCACAGACGAAGAAAGCAACAAGCCAAACAAGACAACTACCCACTTGACAGGCAAGGGGGGATACCATGGGTTGGGGGGGGGAGGGCGGGTGTGGCAGCCCTGCATCATGTATACATATACAACATATATGCATATATACACATATACATCTATACAGATATACATATATACATATATACATCTATACACATATACACATATATACGCATACATACACATACATACACACATGTACGCATACACATACATACATACATACATGCATGCATACATACATACATACATATATATATACACATATACATATGCATACACATATGCATACACATGCATACATATATACACACACATACATGCATACAGAGGCAATGCATGCATACATTCATACATGCATCACACACAGGCAGACATACTTATCGTACGTACCTGCCTATATAGGTGCCTGCATGCATGCATGCATGCATGCATGCATACATACATATACATACATACATGCATACATACATACATACATACATGTAAATGCATGCACGTATACATACTTGCATGCATGCATAGTACATCCATAAATATTTGCACCCATAAATACACAAATCCATCGTCCGTCCGTCCACCATCCGTCCATCCGTCCATCCGTGCTTGCATGCGCATGAACCGACGGTCCAACGTACTCCTGCCAGCGCTGCAATTCTGGCGCCTAGATAGTTTCGGTCCCCATCACACCATCGTATAAATCCTCATTCTTTCATGACCTACTCCATCCGTGTTCTCGCATGTTGTGCACATTTCCAGACAAGAAGAGTTAAACATTGTTAACATCGTTCGGTTTCACAAGCTTGCTGAGAGGTGGCGGACGAAATTGTACGCGTGGCTCCCAGAAGCACGTGTACAAAGGTGGCGCAAGAAATCGATCTACTTTGCTTTGGACGCTGCCTTTCTCTCGTTTTCCTTCCCAGGTGACAGTCAGGAACCGCTGCCCGACTGCGTGCCTGAACAAGGCCTTCATACCCCATACTCCACATGCTGGACACTTCGTCACCCCTGCAACGGAAGGTTCAGCAACACATGCAGGAGAGAAGCTCCAACATGCGGAGAAAGAAGGCTGTTGCAGAGCTTTGGGTTCGGCCACTCTATTGTTCGAGGAGCCTGAAGTTCTTCAGCTAAACTGCCAGGTGCCAAAAGAAAAATGCCTCCTCCACCGGTTCCCAACAAGGCGAGCTGCAGCTTCAGTGGGCAACGGTGCACTTCTGAACAGCACATTCTCGAGGCAAAGAAACCTCGCCGATGGGATGCAAAGAGGCACTTGGGTTGCAGCAGTAAATGCTGAGAACTCTGGCTGGTAGTAAAACCGTGGCAAGATGATCTGAGAGGAAGGGGAGGTACATCGAGGAGCTGCATAAGCTGACAGTCAAGGAGCTGGTTACTCAGAAATTTCCCGAGCTTTCGAGGCTTCGTGATTGTAGCGGCACATGTCAGGCTTCGCAGCTCTTGCCGAGAGAAAGGAATCGACAGCAAGGGATGTAAAGCGAAGTTGGTTGCAACGCAGACATGTTTCGAGCTCTTTGAAGCCCCTAACGCGATGCTACCACAGTGCCCCAATCATGTGTCACTCCGGCAGCCAGGAACGTTTGGTGGAAGTGGAGATTCAATCCACGTCCAAGGTCCCAAGTTGATGCACAAGCCGTATGAATACGCTGCGCAGTTCTTGGCAGCGGTAGGACGTGGAAGTGCTTTCTCCTGAAGAAAGTGGGCTTTGGATTCCGCCGACAAGGTGGGTGTCGATGATCTCTTCACGGCACGCTTTGCTGAGTTCCGTTCCTAGCAGGTCGCCGCTGCGAGGAGGTCAGGAGGCACTGCAAGCGAAACTTGATGCACAAGAGCAGGAGGTGGGCGGGCGGGGGCGGGCGGGGCGCGCGGACACTCGTGTTTGGGAGAGCTTCGCATGCTTTGGCTGTTCCAGGACCGTGCCTCCTCGTCTGCGACGCAGGCCGCTCAAGCGGCGGATGCTGTGCGGGAAGTCGTGTCATCCCTTGCGAAGAAACTGGGAGCAGCAGACTTACCACCTTGAAAGGCATACGTACACCACACGCTTGCGGCACTTGCGGTTCTGAGTTCTGAGGCCTTGCCTTTGGCCGAGCTCCGCGACGCCTGCCGCGCGCGGGGGCTGCAGGCCTCAGGCAGCCGTAGCGAGCTCGTGGGCCGCCTCGCAGCCCTGGCACCGCAGGCGAAGTGCTAAGAGACGCTAAGAGGTCAGCCGAAGACGTGTTCTCGTTTCCGCTCGTTTCCGCTCACACCTCAAGCGCATACCTTGCACGACCGTGCAAGCATCGCCGGCTCCTTCGTTTTTGCGTGCAGCATCGGTCGATGCACACTTCCACGTGCATGCCAACACACAGTGGCCATGCGCGCTGCGCACATGCCACAACCAAGGCTGGGCGTAACTTTGCTCGAGGCTCATCGACCCATGTCCTGCGAAGTGCGAACGACCGAAAAGTTGACAAAGCAAGGCTTGTTGGGTCATCCTTCCTTAGCACCGTTACAATTACTGTTAGACTTCTTTGCTTTTCATCACGAAAGACTTTTTATGTTCGTGTCGGTTGTTTTGGGCATGTTGTTGCTTGTACTTTCTTTCCGTCGGTGCTTACGGTGACAAGTCCTGATGCTGATGGAAGCGAGGCTAAAGCCCTTAAAGAAGACTTTCAGGGTGCCAAGCCCTAGATCCAATGCGGCGAGCCCCAAGGCCCCAGAAGATAGGGTGGTGAGCGAAGGGGTATGCGGGCCTTTTTTTGTTGTAGAGGTAGGTGACTGGGCGTGCGTGTTTTTGTTTTTGTCTCTCCGCTCCGATGTGTTTTTTTTTTTTTGCGTCGAGGTATTTCCAGGTAGAAGGTTAAGTAGCAGATGTTTCTACACGCAGGTGGTTGTGGTGCAGGGGAGCGATAGCAGTCAGGAGTGCATGATTTCGCTAGGGTAGGCGCTGCAACTCCCCAACACCCTCACCGCGCCATTCTTGAATCAGGCCGTCGAAGTAGCCTACTCCGATTCCACACTGGCTGTATTGCAAAACAGCATGACAAGCCCTTGAATGCACTATCAGATGCCAGGCTATCTTTGTCACTTAGTCACCTATCACCATTTTTCGCTGCAGTTCGGTGCAGGCCGAGCCTGGCCAGTCACGGCCTCGTAGTGTCATCGTCGAAGGTGGGGGGTGTTGTCTGCGGTGGGAGAGGTCACAAGACACTCAACTTGCACCTTCGGCGGAAGAGGTGCCAACATGAGTTTTGAAGCAGACTCACACTTTTCCTGATGTTTGGACCAGCCATGGTCTGAGGTCCCCGCCAGTATGGAAGGCCTCTCCTTGCTGGCTTTGCAAGCTGCCTGCTCGCGTCCTATCGACACACTGGCCGGAAGTGTTCTCACGCACCTTCGTGTCTCTAAGGCCGCGCTTGTGGCCTCAATGCTGTGGGTGACACAGCGGACCTCACAGCCCGGCTGGCCGTACATGCGGCATGCGAGGCTGAGACTGGTGCGAAGGGCAAAACAGTCACTCGCAGCATCATGCCCCTTTGCAGGAGCCTCTTGGTCCGGAGGAGGCTGTCGGCGACGTTTTCATTTTACATACACGTGTTGTGGCTGTATTTTGTTGCGAGGAGACCGAGGAGTTGCAGGGACAGCAGCAAATTGTCGAAACACCCACCGAGCACCCACCACAGGCCATGACTGAACCAGAGCCCTCGGAGTGTCTCGATGCTGCAATTGCGGACGTGGAACTGGGCAGTGCCAGTGGAGGAGCTGGCTTACTTGTGCAGCCATCAGAGGATATTCACGTGAAGGAAATGCCTGTCACGGAGCAGCTGGACTTGGTGCCCTCACAGCTTTCGATTCCTGCGGCTCAGCCAGATTGGCCTTGGCCGCAGCAGGGTAGGGCCAGCGGGTCCGAGACAGGTGTGAGAAGTCCAGTGGACCTCTGTGCTTCACAGCCGTTAGACGAGGGCTTTCGTGCAGGCCTCAGGTTGTTGCACACAGCGGAGCTTCGGCACCTTTGCGAGCAACGCGGTCTGGTCTCAACTGGTGAGAAGAGAGAGCTGCTGAACACGCTGCTGGTTCACTTTGCTTGCGCCCCCCAGCCCACTCCGACCCAGGATGCTCGCATTTGCATCTCGCAACAGCATCAGCCTGCCCCTGTGGAATCCGCCCCTGCCACTGCAGCTGTTGCGACACCCGCTGCTACCAAGTCCAAGACGAAGGCAGCGAGCCCTCCGCCACCCAAAGTGCCACTGCAGCCATGCATTGATCCGGAGTCGGCGAAATCTACAGCAGCACAGCGTAAGCTGCAAACACAGCCCAAATCTGCAGAAGCAAATGTCAGCAATATGCAGACAGTGCAGACAACTCTCGTCAAAGAGGTTGAGCAGTTGCAACCCCTAAAGCCCGTGCAGCGAGTACCTCTCGCTCATCCCTCATTGCTGCGACGCCAGCGTGGCCCCGGACCCGGACCGGCAGTTCCTCCCAATTTCTCTGCACTTTGGCAAACAATCAGCAAATCACGACCCGGGCCCAAACAGCGAAGCGAGAATGCTGAGAAGGCCGATGCAGGCGCTCAGAGCTCGGCTGATTGCAGCAAGTCAGCAAGGGCTTTCAGACTTCCCTTGGCCAGGTGTCGGTCTCACAGTCCCTCCTCCTGGAATGCTGCCGGCCCATGTGGGAGACAGATTCGTCAAATCCCGGAAGACGCGGTCGCGCCGTCGGACACAAGCTGTGGGCTCCTGCCATGCCTGGACCGTTGCAGGCGCTCTGACAGCGTTATCTTTGAGATGCAGCTTGAGAATGTCCGAATGTCGCATGTTCCTCAATCTCCAGGTGCTCCGTGCCGCAATGCTGGACACATCAAACCTGTTGGCGCTCGCTTTGTCTACTGTGCTAGGCGCGAGCACGCGATGGAACTGAGTCTTGTGAGATCGACGTGTAATCCTGGCAGCGAGGCACAGTCCCCGATGGCCACGTTTCGAGACCGTGGGTGTCGATGAGTTGAAGCCACGCCCTGACGACAGCGATAGCAGAGCCTGGGCATAATTTTGCTCCACGAGTGCCCTCAACACGTAGCGACGTAGCTGTGGGGTCCGCAACCCAGGAACCAGAAAGGGAGCGAAAGACCGTGCGAGCAGCCTCCAACATCACCCGGAGCTTGCTCGACAAGATGCAGCAGCGCCAGATGCCAGACATGAAAGGAGAGCAAAAGTTTCAACAGCAGCACCAGAGTCTTCATCGGCTACTGCGAAGCTGGCAAATGGCATCCCGAGGACAGCATGCACTCCCCAACAGAAGGGATCGCCATGTCATGTGGCTTGGTGTTGTTTGTAGAGCAGCATGTCGACGTGCTCAGACAGCTTCATGAACTAGTGACGTGACAGTTAGTGTACCGGCCCTCCGCTCCTGGAAGGGCTGCTTAGAAGCAACTGAGTTGAGCCAAAGCACCAAGCAAGCAAAACAAAACACCAACAAACAATCGAGCACCTGCAAGTGTTTCCAGACTGGTCCCGAAGCCTCGAACCGTGGATATCTTTGATTGTTTTTGTCTTTACCCACCGCTCCAGCTGGGTTGAGGGTTGAGCAGGACCACTGAAAAGCTAAACACACAAAAGTAAGGATTTCCTGACTGGTCCGGGCCAGTTCAGAACACCATGTAGGCAGCTTGGTTTGCTTGAGCACAGACTGCCTCTGCTTTTAACCACATTGGGTACTGCAGTCTTTAAGAGATGCGGGCCCATGCAGGCGCTGTTTTCAAGAGCCGGTGCTTTTTAGAGCAGTTTGTCAGCTGAGGACAAACAAGCTTTGATTCTTCTGCTCATAAAGGGACGGTTGCCTCTCAGAAAGAAACAAACGAATACTAGTTTTGGTAATGAAAGGATGGAGGAGCCCTCGTTTGGATGTCTCAGAAGCTGTTGAATTCAGTGTGCGGAGATTGTACGGTCCGTCTTTGGAACAGATAGGAGATCTTCTCTTCGTACATATGAAGCGACCATGTCTCATGTTTGTTATTCTGAAAGGGATTCTCGTTTTGAAGGGTCCTCTTTGTGATGAAGAAGACAAGTGCTTTCTGGTTTTCTTATGAAAGAAGTTTAGGGAAGCTCGTGACCTCCGTATGGAAGAAATGTTCCTGTGGCGCTGAGCACAGACTGATCTCTCTCTCTCTCTCTTTCTCCCTCGCTCAGTTCATGTCAAGACCGGCCACCTCTCTTACTTATCATTTCCAAAAGAAGTCTTAAGTTGCTAGATTAGTTTGTTTGGAGACAAGGCCACTGTTTCTCTTCATTGACCTAGTGACCCCGTGCCATAGAACTAAATGCAGGTATACATCAGTTCGTGGATCATAAGGAAGCTCTCTGTTGCAAGTTAAGGCAGTTAAGGCATGAACTCAAGCACAAAATGTTCCTTTCTTTGTAAGGCCAGAGCAGATTTAATGCCTAGGTCCTAGGTCTTGCAAGCGATGGAGCACCTTTTTGCTTTCATGACAGAAGCTCAGAAGCTCTGTCATGAAAGCAAGTTCTGTTGCTGTTTCAGAAGCGAACTCTCCAGAAGACTGCCTGTCGAGCGTGCATAACTCCCCGAAATGCTGCGAGGAAGAAACAATCGGCAGCGCAGCTGTTAGCAGAGGCAGACTGCGCTTCGCTTCTTTTGTGCCATTTTCATGCGAACTGCTGCGCAGGCATCGACGGGGAAGGCATCCCACGACAAGGTGCTTGAGATCGCTGGACCCAGCTTGGGAGTCATTCTGCCAGCTGACTGGATGGCGCTGAAGGTGTCAAAGTCGACACACGGTGTCTCAATCCGGTCGGCGGAGTCTTCAGCCTCAGCCTGCACATCCGGACCGGTCGCTGCACAGAAAGGCACCGAGAACAGGACGCGAGCACAGAGTCAAACATCTCAAACTCGTCTGCAGAGCCGATGAAGCAATCAAATGCCCCAGGAACGAGCGCAAAAGAGCAGCACCGGTGACCGAGGCAGCAGAGGTTGTGCAACTGAAGCAGTTTCTTGTTGCAGCGGAAGTTTTCATTTCCTTCAAAACAGAACATTGGATTCACGAGATCTTTGCTTGCGTTTGATCTTCCGTAGATGCTTCGCCAGGAACGTCCTGGAAAGAGAGCCCGAGACAAGGACCTCAAGTAGAAAGCATCCATGCACTTGCATCCGGTTCGGTTGTGTTTAGACTTCGCCATTCTTGAATCAGGCCAAGCTTTCAGGGCTCTCGCAGCTCATTGGGCTTTTGCCGAGGCGGGTTAGGTTGCGGAGCAGACTCCCCATCAAACTGTTCAAACGCAGGTCAGAGTCTTGAAGCAATCAAATGACGAATTGTGCTGCATGATCTCATCCAGAGCTTCCAGTGTTTGATAAATGTGTTGTGTACGGAGAATTGCAGATGCATAGCCTGCCACAGACATGGTGAGATGTTGAACGCTGGAAGCAGAAAAGACTCTTTGTGCAAAGAAGTTTGCAAGTGTGCAAGACATGTCGGATGCTGTACTGTGACTCGTGTAGCAATGGAGCAACAGATCCGAGTTCGCGACGACATCATGCTTTGCACCGCATGTCGATGAACATTCAAAGGGATGGTGCCTGCTTGCTTGAGGCTAGCATAGGCTCAGAGTTGTCATGCTTATCTGACTTCTAAAACACGTATGTATATGCCATATTCGCATCGGTATACCAACCTTGTATGTGTGTACATTTCACAGCCGACCGTATCACCAACACCAAACAAGCAGGAAGCCAAGAACACAGCTCCTGCAAGCAAGCACGCCGCCTCCCACCGACAACCAACCGAGCAACCAAAAAGCTAACCAAACCACCAATCTAGCAACCAAACAGGCAAACAGACAAATGCACAAAACAAACAAACACCCAACCAAGCAAATAAGCAACAAAAACAAACAAAAGAACAAACAAACAAACAAGCAAGCAAGCAAGCAAGCAAGCAAGCAAACACACACACACACACACAAACAAACAAACAAACAAGCACAACAAACAAACAAACAAGCACAACAAACAAGCAACAACACACAAACAACAAACACACAAACAATGCATAAACATACATGAACTACATACATACATACATACGTACATTCGTACATACATACATTCGTACATAGAGAGACATGCACTATGAACATGCATATGAACGCAGACATGGACATGGACAGACATAGACATGGACACGGACACAGACATAAGCCTGTATGTATGTGTATAGGCATATATACATAGGTGCATGAGATGAATACATGGAAGTATGGCCTCACAGGCAGGAATGTCTGACAAAAGACACGCCTGGTAACGAGTCAATCCACAAGGATTGCAGCGGCTCGGAAAGCGAGACCGCTTTGAAGGGGTTCCGCGCAGTCAAGCCGGCAGGGGACAAACAAATACTCGATTCGGTTGATTAATGAGATTTGCACACAAGGTTCAATAGGATATCTCGATGGATGCACACGAATAATTATTTGAATCAGTTGAAACTGACAGCCAATCGATAGTTGCAGCTATTTCAAGGCTGACTTCATACTATGGTCCATACACAACATGTACATATATGAACTTGTATGTTATGAGTAGTTAGGTTGATGAAATATATTGGGTATATAATGATAATATAAAGCTGATATGGCAGAGAGATTGGATTTCATATAGATATATTTTTTTTTATCGAGATTAAATTCAATAGATTCATAGATTTCAATAAATCTTTCTTGAATATATATTGCATTTTCTTTTATATATCAATAGTATATTATCAGATTTTCGAGAATATTATATATATTTGAAAAAATAGGTCTTTAATTTTTATTGAAATTATATATATATATTATAAACAAAAATATTTATAAATTAATATGAATTTATTTTCTATATTTTTATAAGGGAGTCTTTTTTTTATTCGTGTTCTTTATTTTATTTATTTATATATATATTTATTCATTTACTTATTCTATCTTACGTATAGTATATTTTAATGGTATAATAATGTCATCGATAATTTAGGTTATTATAGTTCATTTTCTTATGTTAATCTGCGATTCTGGAAAATTATATACCTTATTAATATTCTCTTAAAAGATTTCTATGGGATGCGACGCGCGCGATAAGATTTTAGGATTTCGGCGGCTCTATTGTCTATTGGATGCGGTGCGTGCGATAAGGTGCGGTGGCTCTAGAAGATTTAAACGCGATTGCGCGTTTTTAAGAGGATTCTATTGGATGCAGCTCGAGAAGGTTTTATGGTTCTTCGATCGCTACTAAACGCTTTCTCTAGAGGATGCGGCCGTACGACAAGGTCTTAGGGTTCTGCGGCGACTCCGGAAGATTCTAAACGCGATTGAACCCTCTCTCTCGAGCTCTATGGGATGTCGTGTACACGATTAGGTCCTGGGCTCCGCGACGGCCCTGGAAGACTTTAAATACGATTATGGTAGAATTTCAATTTCAATGGATTCAAATTCGAATTTATGGTTTTTCTACGTGGGGTTCCGGTCCTCGGTAGGGGGGGGGTTTAGATTCGAATTTAATGTATTCTGGTGGCGAAGGCATAAAATCGAATTCAATTCCTCATGGGTTTTGTCCCGGCATGGAGGATGGATTAGATTCGAATTTAATCTCCCATGGGTTTAGGGGTCTTAAATTCAGATTTAAAGTCCCTTTGCAATGCAAGGGTTTTATTCGAGTTTAATCCGGGAATGCCGATTGCAGCTTAGATCCAAATTAAAAGTTGCAAGTTGTCCTGGCCGCAAGGTTTAAATTCGAACTAAAATGCTCAGGCTTTGGTCCTTGCAGGGATATAAATTCGAATTTAAATTTTCCAGGGTTCCGTCTTAGTAGGGCTTATACTATTTGGATTCGACAGGGTTTAAAATTTCTTCAGAATATTCAAACTTAACGTATTTATATATATACCTATGGATCTTCTATATATTTATTTTTATATATCCTTATATCTATCTATATGTAGGTGTCTTTGCAGATATCCAAATTTTCCAATTATCTTGAATCGATATGGCCCTCGTGCCGGCAGAGGAAGACAGCAACCCCTCGTCTTCATTACCCTTTGCTGCGTTTTACTGCGCTTTGCTACCCTGTACTACCTTTACTATCTCTTATTGCCCTTTCCTGCCTTCTACTGCCCTTTGCCGGTTTTTACTGCCCTTTTCTGCCTTGTTCTGCTTTTTACTGCCGTCTACTGCCCTTTTCTGTCTTTTTCTGTCTTATACTGCCTTTTACCACCCTTTGCTGCCCTTGACTGCCTGTTATTGCCCTTTACTGCCCTTTTCTGCACTTTGCTGCCCGTGCCTTTTCCTTGAATCCTAGGCCCTTCGACCCTTAGATAGCCAGACCTTTCCCTAGACAAATCTTCCTCCATTGCCTATGGCTTAAATTCGAATTTAAACCCTAAGCGGGAAAAGGCGTAAATTCGATTTTACATCCTTCCCCTGTCGCCCGACTGGTGGCCGCTGCTTGGTTCAGAGGTTTAAATTTCGAATTTAAGCCATCTGGGTGCGATATCTACGCCCCGCCCGGGAGGAGAATAAATTTGAATTTAATCCTTTTCTATATTCGAAATCCTGCCTCATCCCTTTAAATACGACTGAAGGTTCTCTCCAGAGGATTCTGTGGGATGCGGCGCGCGCGATAAGATCCCACAATTTCGGAAGACGAAAGAGCGAGAGAGAGCGACCTAGAGAGAGAGCTAGAGTTTGAGAGAGGGCTAGAAAGAGAAAGAGAGAAAAGGTTAGAAAGAGCGAGCTAGAGAAAGAGCTAGAGAGCTGGAGCTGAACGTAGAGTTCGACGTAGAGTTTGATATAGAGCTATAGATGTAAAACTAGACGTAGAGGTAGACGTAGAGCTAGATGTAGAGTTAGACGCAGAGCTAGACGTAGAGCTAGACGTAGAGCGTAGAGCCAGAGTTGGAGCTGGAGCTGGAGACAACTTGCGCGGGGAGTGGATAAGGGCTTTTAAAATTTGCCCGCACGAATAGATAGGAATGCATATGCCGCATTTCACATGCCCATATAACGCCCACACAATACACATACACGCACAGACAACCCACAATACACGCAACACGCACGCATGTGCACGTTCGACATAGCGCACATGCACCATCACTAATATGGCATCCACCTACACACCTGTAATTGATAGGATATTAATTTTCATGATTTTATAGGTTTATATTTGGTAGAAGAATTAAATCAGGATTAGAATAATATATTTATAATATATTCATAATGGAAATATGATAATATTAGATTATAGAATAATACGTCTGATAAAAGAATTAAATTATCAATAAACTAGTCCCGTACTTAAGAATATATATTTTTATCTTTATCTACTCATAAATACTATTCCGAAATATCATATAATTTCGACTATATTAATATAATATAAATTTCAAGAACAAAATCTTTTCAATAATCTTGTCATATGTGGATGATTTCATTCTTATGAAAATCTTTCTAATATTATTATATCGAAATTTGCACAATTATATAGAAATTATATGAAAACTCATTTTTATGATTTATAGAATCCTAAATGAGTAAGTATATATTAGATTTATCTAAATTGAAATAAATATAAAAAAAAGGACCGGACAACCCTATATGAATATATCTATGGATAGTAATGAACGAATGGATGAGTCCTCAAGAGCCTTCAAGAGGAGTGTGCGGTGTTGTGTGTGCAGTTCGCGTGTTGTATGTTGTGATGGGCGTGGTGTGTAATGTGCTGAATTGCATATTGTAAATTATGAATTGTATATTTCGTGATGTGGGCTGTGGACTATGCCATGTGTTGCGAGCTGCGTGCTGGGTGTTAAGAGCTGTTTGCTGAGTTCTGGGTGCTGTTGTGTGCGTGTGTTGTGTGTGTATTTTTGTATTAAGTGTGTTGGGTGTGTTGTGTGCGTTTTGTGTTACGTGTGTTAGGTGTGTTGTGTGTCTTGGGTGTGTTGTGTGTGTTGCGTGTATTGGGTGAGTTGTGTGAGTTGTGCGTATTGTGTGAATTGTGTTTTTTTATGAATTTCAAATATATTATAATATTGAAAATACTTCTCTTATTATAATTTAAGAATTTTCCGCAGAAATTCTTTTGACGCTCACTCGCACGTAACAAGCAAGGGTCCACATTTTCTCTAGAGTCCTTCCTTATTCGTATTTAGAGTCTAATCAAGTGGGAATGTTGTACGTATCGTGTATTGTATACGTTATATGCGTGTGGTAGGAGTTTGTAGAAGTTTGTATATTATATATATAATATATAATATATAATATATAATATATATATATATATATATATTATAGGTAGATTTTTTCACGAAAATTAGTAT
>BGNK01003181.1:17571-55358 GCA_003297005.1 Symbiodinium sp. clade A Y106 | reverse complement strand
AGAATGTAAATAATCTCCACCGATATATATATATATATATATATATATATATATTAAAACCCTAAACATGCAATTTCCATATTATTTTGGCTCCCGCATGGCTGATCCGAAGAACGCAGGCAGGTGACGAGTGGATACTAGGCGCGGGGATGTGTGTTCAGCTCACTACTACCCCAACCAGGACCTGCAAGACGGGCTCGCAACACCAATAAAGAATACAGCCAAGCTTACAACCAAGAAAAACCGTAACTTGCGACATGCCCAAGCCAGCATCCCTAACAGGTCCCAGCTTACAAGGGCTCAAGGTTTTCCCTCATCACAGGACGGCACACCAACTAGCCCAACAATAAAGACAGAGCCACTGAGTTCAGACGAGGGACGCGCTACCCAGTTGCATATCTACGCACCTGCACACTAGTTACCCCATATCCGGAAGGCAAGAAAATGCAACACGCAGTAATTGATAAAAATTTAGAGAAAATATGGCAGTACAGGAGTATGGGGCCAGTGGCAGGAAAGGTAGCTACTGTCGATGATGCCTTGTTAGGAAAACAACAGCTGGCAACAATAAAGTTTAAGCCACTCATGACAGGCATCTCATCTCTAACTTGACCAAGCTACACTAACCGATCGATCATCCCCCTCTCACGGTCAGTTGTAGGCTGTGCGAAACACATCTTGTCTCACTGGGCTGAGCCCTCCCCTGTCAGCAGCGCTCATCGGTTGTAAGGAGGCGGCATTGCTGCTCAGGGTACGGTCCTGGTTCCTCAGCACTGGTGACTCTGCAGGGTCCTTCTCACGAGGCAAGGAGTCGGCATCGGTCCTCAAACACCCAGTGGTTCCGAGGTAAGCCAACGGACCCAGACTGCGCGCAGTGGTTTTGCCAAACTATGCCGGCGCCAAGCATCCAAGCGCGGGGCCGCAGTGGTCTCACACCGAGGCTCACGATGTGTGTAGGCCATCCCCCCGCTGCGCGCTTGCGGTCCACGTCAACGTCACAGTGGCCATGTGATAGCAACACGCTTCGTGGCGTGTTCGGGGCCGTGAAGGCCATCTCGCTGCATGCCTGTGGGCTGTGTCAGCGCCCAGCGGCCATCTCCCAGCAGATCGTGTCAGATTCCCCGTGTCAAGCATCTATCGTCGGAAGGCGCGTCAGCCAGCTCGTCTGGTCTGGTCAGAGAGGCACCCACTGGGCGTGCCAAGCTCGTCAGATCTTTTCAGAGAGGCAGACATCGTAACCAGCCAACTTGCAGTGTGTTGCGTCTTGTGCCAGGGCCATAGCTGTCGCACGGTGGCGCGGGTTGGTGGTTTCAGGGGAAGTGAGGGCAGAGGGATTGATTAAGGCACAAGGCTGGAGCTGTTCAGTGGCTTATCTGACAAGACCGGACCAGACAAAGACCAAGGGAGAGAGAGGAGGTGAGGGAGAAAGGGACACAGGTTGGTGTATTTTTGTTTGTGTCGCGTCTCTCTCTCAGTTCGCTCAGCCAAGAAACACCTGCGCCTAGCCAAGGAACACCTGATCACCTGCGACATAGCCAAGAGTCACCTGGGAACCTGCAGCATCCACTTGCAAGTCAAGCAGCACCTCGTAACCTAGCCAAGGATCACCTGATCACCTGTGTCCGAAAGCGCGCTTGCAGTGGCCTAAACCGAGCCAAGCGTCACACCATTCACAAGCCAAGCATCACCTCGTGACCTAGCCAAGGATCACCTGGTTGCCTGTCACCTAGAGCAGACTCGTAGTGACGCAACCTGAGCCAAGCATCACCTCGAGCCTGAGGCCTGCACAAAAAACCTGTAGTGTCGGCAAAGAGACAAGGGCACGACAGCGACAGCGAAGAGGGCAGTGCAGCAGTGCGGCAAGGAAGCAAGGGCGGCAAGGCAGCAGCAGTGAAACCAGTTCAAGACAAGGCAAGGAGCAAGGGAAAAGGGTGAAGGGGCAGTGCAGTACGCAGGAAGGGGAAAACAGTGCAAGTTCGGCACAAGGGTACCAGTGCAGTTTGCGGCAGGAGCACCACACTACTCCTAGGGGTGGCTCATTCTGCATGTTACATACAGAACTCACGACGGTCCACACTGCGACCAGCTAGTCGTAGACCTCAATTACTTCATGTTGGTCGAGTTGTTGAACTGGGAGGTGAAGGGCCTCGTTGAGGGTGAGCTGTTTGAGCCTGGGGGGAGCACAGTGTAGGCTTCCATGCGTAACTTCGGCAATTTGCTGGGGTGTCGGGAGACGGAAACCTAACCCAAGTAGATATTCCTTAATCCACCAGGGCAGAGTACTTGCATGGATGGTGGAAAGCTACTATGATGATGCGCCTATGGGCGTGAGAGCTGTGTCCTGCATGGAGTAGACGACGTGAGTCGAAAACGAAGGGATCAGGTGGCAGATACTTCTCCGCTCTACCACCAAAACTCGAAAAGCTTCCAGAAGTCACAGCACTGGCAGGTACACTCGGAGGTGCCACAGGCGACCCGGTAGGCGCCGGTACAGTTGCTCCTGAACCACTTCCTGCACTTGCTGCAGGCTCACAACCGTCCATTGAGGGCAACCCCTTTAAAATGCTTGATAATATCACCTGCCACATCCTGAATCCACAGCCCTTCCCCCGGTTCTGTGGGCGTCAGCTGTTGAGCCAACGCTTTCGTCGGCCCATTCCGCACGTCCCGATGTACTTCACTCTGACAGCCAGCTCGAATCACAAAAGTAGTGTACACATGACTCGAATGCTGGCTTGCAAGGAACCTGTTGATGACTTGAGTGAACAACGGGAGTTCTTGCGTGGAGCAGGTGCATTGCATACAATGGCGAGGTGAGGCTCCTCCGACCATATGCGTGCCTGAGGCAGTGTTCCTGACAAGGTGGGGCGGCATCATATGGAACAACCGCACCACATCCGCCTTGGTCTCTTAGTGGGCTGGGGCTAAGTGGCGGTTTCACTGGTTCACTGTCACTGTCGCTGTCAAGTTGGACAGGCACTGTGTGAGTTTGTAGGTGCCTCTGCAGTTCCGGGCTAGAGCAGCAAGTCTCGTTGCCCTCGGTGTCCAGGTCAACACTGAGCTGGGAGGGGGGCTAGAGGGAACCAAACATGACTGCGACTTAGACATGTGACAGCATCCTGTGACTACCTGAGCCGAAGTGGACTGTCAGAAAACATTGTGGTGACTAGGTTACGCAAGGAACTCCACGAAACTACATGACAATGCATCACGCTTCTGCACCTTAGGCACCGCACCGTTGATTTTTGCAGCAAGAGGCAAGGCGAACAGTACGTCAGTGCAAGGGACAAGGTGCAAAGATGCTACAGTACTATACAAGGTGCCAGTGGCAGTACAAAGGACAGAGTACAAGGTACGAGCAGTGCGCAAGGCAGAACAGTTCTGCTCGGTAAAATTATCCAGGCTGGTTAAATTTGGGAGATAACGTCAGAGAGAGCAAGGACCTGTGTCTGGTATCGCATCTGCTCTTACTTGAGCTTCGGTTGGCATTGTCAGAGTGACCTGCCAAGGCTCTGAAAATCTGTTGGGGATTTCCCAACATCACTGCTGCCGTAGGGCCTCCTTGGTGCCAAGGGTTGATCGGCGGCGTCAGGTTGAGGAGGTTCGGCGCGTGCTGCGGCGGAGGGGGCACTGTTGGGGTCCCCATCTGCGTCGGGGCTGCCGTCGGAGCAGGCGACGATGTAGGAGCACGTCCTGCCTTCGCTGCCTCTGCATTCTGGGCAACCTCGCCAAGCTTGTCACGAACCTCAGTGAGGGTGCGCTGAATGTCTGCAACGGCTTCCAAAAGCTCCGTCTCGGAAGGGGAGGGTCCACCCACTCGGACAGCAGCAAGGGTTTTCTCTCCGATCTCGAGGCCCCTTTCTGCCGCCTCCTTCGCATCCTGGGCTGCCGACTGGGCCGACCTGCCAATGCCACTCAGGCCAGCGAACCAGTTGTGTGTTTTGGAGGAGAGGGTGGCGAGCTCCTTCAAGATCTCCATGAAACGCGTGGCGTGCTGGTCGTTGACCTCCTTGTGCTTTTGTCGGTAGTCTCGGTGGGCCGAGTAGACCGCCTCCACTTCGCGCTTCAGTCCTCTGAGCTGCTCCTGCGTGCCCTCCGTGGCGGTTTCCAGATAGGCATGTCGTCGGCCTGCAAGGTCTTTGAGGTCTGCAAGCTCCTTCTCCATCTTGATGACGGTGGAGGATTCATCATGGACCACTCTGCCCATCCAGGTCACATCCGCAGCAATGTTGGCGATCTGGCCGTCCAGCTTTTCAACTTGGCTGGTGTCCTCAGCAATCTTGGCGATCTGGCCTTCCAGCTTCTCGACTTGGATGGCGAGCTGGTCCACTTTGGATTTGTCCTCCAAGATCTCATGCAGGCTCTTGAGGACTTCGCGGTGGTCGTCACGAAGCTGACGAAGTCCAGGTTGAAGGTTGGCTTTCAGCTCTTCACCCAGCCATGTCTTGAGGTGTTTGAGGGTCTCCTCTGAGAGCTGGGACACCTGTGATGTCGTCAGAGGTGGTCCCGTCGTCGTGGCTGGTCCTGTTGGCAGGTCTGAGCCAGGGTTCGCCTGGTCTGCTTGTGTCGGGGATCCAGGGCTAGGGTCCTTGGGCGGAGCCGCGTCGGACTCCTTCTTGTCGACAGCAGCCGCCTCTTTTTTGCCGTCGTCATCTGGCACATCCGGTGTCGTCGGGGACTGCTTGCCACTCTTCGCCTTGTCCTCATCCTCGTCGAGGTTCGCCTTGTCCGAGGCTGTCTCCGGAGTGGCCGCTGGGAGGCTCGTCGAGGACGCCAACATCGGCGGCGGAGTAGTCTCCGAGGGGCTGGCTGAAGCCACCGTCATTTTTTGCGTCTGGACCAAAAACATGATCAGACATCCCAAGAGGCCCACCACGAGGCCCACGATGAAGCCCATGGAATCCAGACCTTCCATGAGAGCGAGCAGGGTCGGGCGAAAACAAGTCGTAATTTTGCGCCAAAAGCTGCGCCGCTAGGACTTAACTGTCCGTCCTGCCCCCCCCTTTCTTCGGAGTGAACAGGCCAAAAGGAGCAACATGCAGAGTGCATTGGTCTTGGAGCTACATAAGAGCTTCGCAGGTATACATACGGACCACTGAAAACTGCAAAAGACATGCGTATGTGCTCAGGCGACCTGTATGCTGTATCCAAAGCTTCAAGGCGGCTTATAGGGACTGAGAAGTATCAACCCTGGCTAAGCCACGCGACGAAGCTCCCATCAAGGTTAGGAACGACACGCGCCTGTCGGGCCTCGAGTGTGCGGTAAATTTTAGCAAAATGTCCCTGCTTGATTGCGGCTTTCGCAAAATGATCAGCGATCTCATTAAGCAAGTTTCCTCTGTGAGCCCTAACATGACTGGCCTGAACATGTAGACACAACTTACTCCATCGACACAGAAGCTCATTAGTGACACTCGCGTGGTGAGTACCTATAAAGGCTCCTTCAAGGACTTGCAAAACGTATTGACTGTCAGTGCAGAACTGAATGTCGAGGGATGGATAGTGTCGACGAAGGGTCTCAATCATGTAAAGAGCATGATTGGTAGCACGGACCTCAGCTTCAATGTTGGTGCAGGGAGCAGGGATCTTGAAGTAGCTAACTACCGCCTGCTCGATCGTTGCATAGGGGGGAAGGATCACAACTGCAGCCCCTCCACTGCCCTGCTGTCCGCGGTGTTGGCTAGCACTGCCATCAGAGTAGACCCTATGCAGGAGCTCAGAAGTGATGGGGTCACTGACACTTGATTCATGTTCGTGGTCAAGGCACTGAAAAGAGACGGCGTAGGCTGACTCGACAGGGACGTGCCTGATCGGCAGCAACGAAAAGAATTCTCCGTTCTAAAGTAGTTGCCTGCCACACAGGTCGATTTCCTCAGGCCTACACGGATAGTAGCAGAACAGACTACAACCGTTACGCAACATCCAGTCCTGAGAAAATTCCATTGATCCCTCTGGGCTGCTCCCTGAATCCAAGAGGTTACAGCAGTTATGCGCTGTCCAGATTGATAGGATTCCCACGCGAGTTGTAGGAATCTGCTAAGATCTGGGCACCTACCAGATTTGCATCTTAGGGAGAGGTGAGCGTTAAGTCCTTCTTCCCGGATCCGGCCTAAACTCGCTCCGAAACGTGGCCTAGGAGGCCCAGAGCGGGCTTTTAGAACGCCTAAAAGTGCGTGCAAAATCCATGCAAAATCTTCTGGGCCATAGTGCGGCCTGGCAGAGTCGGAATTGGCAAAAAGCCATTCGGATCCATGTATGCGCAAGGCTAAAACCACAGGCACCGATATATTATCATCATATCGTGCCGCATGGCCCCAATAGGCCAAAAAACTCTTGGCATGTAGGGCTTCCCAACGATGGTGTCCTGACTGCTGTGCTGCCAAACGACTTGCGCGCCGGCGTGCAATCCACGATTCAACTGCTCCCTAAAAAGGATCCCTAGTAAACCCTACAATAGTAGTGAGAAAGGTTATATAAGTCGTCTATTAAAAATTTATCACAAATTTGAGGGGTCGAAAAACTGGGCTCATCCAACGCCATCTCGAAGTCACGAAACAATTAAATACTCTCAGCCTCTGAACAAGTCCTACTCCAGCTTCCCTGAGTACTCGGAAATAACCCCAGAAGACGTTACTGACATAAATTATACGTGCTAGAATAACTACATAACATATTATATTGAATACTAAGAATATTCCAAGAAAAATTAAGGCTTTAATAAGATTCCCGTTCCTCAAATATAATAGTCGGTCAGATGTACCAAACGGCCCAAAGAACTTACACTTCTTAGAATTGAATAATATATAATTCCAATTTTGAATATATATTTTCAGAATATTTTTTCATTATTTCAATATATATCAGAATTTAAAAAATACGAATATATTTGAATTTCAATTATTTTTTTCTAGCAACAAAATTCAATAAGAAATAATCAAATTATCTTTTATAATCTCCCATATATCATATAAATTTAAGAATTAATGGTAGTACTATACATATATATCTAAATATATTATCTATATTTCTAAGTATATAGATAGATTTATTTATATATTTAAGCAAAAAAGTATATATATGTGCGTCTATGAATATATATTCATATATAAATATGAATTAAAGTTTTAGATAGAAGAGAATGACAAATACGCGCCGCGAACCATAGAACTCTCGAGACTCAAGATTTAATAGTGCTTTAATCTTCCAGAGAAATTATCAATCTTTGCATAGTCTTCTAGACTTACTAGAATTATAATCTTCCGGAAGCGAGGAATCCCAAACGCTGAGTCCTCCATAATTACCATTTAATCGAATCTATAAGCTTCCAGACAGAGCCTTCCAGAATCAATACTTGATCACGTAATCTTCCCAGAGAGAAGCCCACGCGCGACACATCCCTCAGAACTATCTAACATCTAAAATGAACATTTAATCATGTTAGAATCTTACAGGAAGGAGAATACAAATATGTGCCGCATCCCATAATTAATCGTATTACAATCTTCCAGAGCGGGCGGGTCTCAAATAGACGCCGTATCTCGCAGACATAGAGCCCTTTAGACTAAGCGTTTACTAGTGTGTATAATCTTCTAGAACTGTAATACATCTATACGATATCCCATACAAATTACAATCTTCCGGAAAAAGAAAGATCCGAAACGCGCGCCGCATCCCATAGCCATAGAGCCCTCTAGACTCAACATTTAGTCGTATTACAATCTTCCGAGAGGGAAAGGGAGAATCCAAACACGCACCATATCCCACAGAACCCACTAGACTCAAGGTTTAATCGCGTATTTCGCGTTACAATCTTCTGAAAGGAGATTGTGACAAACAATCGCCCCATCCCGTAGAGCCCTCCAGAGTGAGGGTTGAATAGTGTTCATAATCTTCCGGAACCGTAGTGTGTCGAAACGACATCCCATAGAGCCCTCAAGACTCGGCACTTAATCGTAAAGGCAGTCCCAAACGTCCACCGCATCCCACAGAGCCTTCTAAAGTCAGCATTTAATCGCATCACAATCTTCCGGCGAGGGGGGTCCCAAGTGCGCGCCGCATCCCACAAAGCCCGCTGGAGCCAGCGTGTAATCGCCCTACACTCTTCCGGGGGGGGGGGNGGGGGGGGGCAAGCGCGCGCCGCATCCCACAGAGCTCTCTAGAGACAGCGTTTAGTCGTATAACAGTCTAACTATCTGTTGTGCGTTCTGTGTGTATTATTTATTATGTGTTGTTATGTGTTGTGTAAGTTATGTGTGTGTTATATGTTCTGTGAGTCTTGGATGAGCTGTGTGCGTGTGTTGTGTATGGATAGAAGAAAAGAGAAGGGAGGAGGGAGGGAGGGGAGGAGGGACTAGAGGCGGCCGGGCAGAGGGTGACAATAAAAAAAACCATAATGATGCGAGGGAAAACATACAAATTACCAAATAAACCTTCAATATTGAATATCATCGTAAGATTACAACTCATTAATAATAAAGTATTTAGTCTCCTTTTTTAAATATAATCTAGGAAAAGCACAGCACTCATAAGGGATTTTAATTTCTCAGATCTATTCACATCCCTCCTGCTGTCCATAGCAAGCACTTGAATTTGTCAGATCTGCTGTCTCTCTCCAAAACAGATCGATCAGAATCTTCCTGCCCATCTCCGAAAAAGTATTTCAATTTATCTTCCGATCGCCCAACCCACCACAAACCCCAGCAGACCGACAAACTAACGCAGGGGAAAAAAACTGCTGGAGCCGCAGGCCGGACGGAGAGCATATGCTGAGAGCCAAAGTTATCGTAGGCTAAAGTACTGGAGCCGCAAGTCGGATAGAGACTTGACTGCCCTAGGCTCAAAATGAAAAAGCTGGAACGACAAGCCGACGGCCTAATTAGAAATACGAATGCTCCAATTAAGGTTTAAATGTATTTTGCTTCGCGCGATTGTTTCAATTTGAGAATGAATATATACATATGATCGGAAATCAACGAACGAACGCCCATAGACTAGCGTACACATACTACTCTACCCGCATAGACGTAGACTTACAGCGAGCCTTCCTTATCTCATACCCGATACGACACATAAACACATAATTTCCACAAAGATGGCCTCTTGCATTTCGCAACAGCGAACTCGAAATCAAATAAATGGATGAGGGAAGACTCGGTTCACATAAGCGTAGCCACGCAATAAGATTCTTGAAAACGGGGGAGCAACTTAGCATATATCAATCAGGTAGGCGGCGGCTTCACCAGGCAGTGTGTGCGAATTAATCAGTCAAAGATCCGCGACACCGCGAATTCTTGCAACATGAGACTGAGTTACGAATGTTTCGGCGGCAGCTGCGGAACGACGAACCTGAGCCAAGGACAGAGCTGCAGCTGCAGCTGAATTCTCTCATCTGAACAGAGGCCATGGCGACTCGACGAGTCGCTGGTCGAAGGCGATGCCCTCCGAGGCATGCAAGTTGCACATGCTCGCACATCACGAGAGCAAGCTTCTCCTGTTCCCCCTTTCTCTCTGCATGGGTAAACTGCGCACCATGCCGCAGCACTGCCCCACTTTGGGGACGCCCTGGTCGTCAGCACGTCTTGTGCCGACCCGGCAATTTCCATTCATGAGTCAGGGAAGGGGATCTGCAAGACCCACTTGCCCGTTCACAACGCAGGTGACCGCTCGGCCGGGACCTCAAAAATCTCGAGGATTCGATGGTGAAAGTGAAGCCTCTGAAGCCGGTTAAATGAGCCACGGACCGACTCACCCTCCTCCTCCTCCTCCTCCACGTAGCCGTGGTGGTAACCTCTTCAAAGCAGCTACCTGCAAAGATCCGGGCCTCCGTGCTTTGAAATTTGGCCTGAAATCTCAGCCCACAGATCCATGTTGAAGGGAGACACGGTCGACTGAGTCGGTGCAAGCAGGCAGAAATCATCTACTTGCACGGTCTTGGTTGACTAAAGGAATCCTCCTGCCAGATGCCGCGGCACCTGAAACGTGTTGTGAATGCTCGGAGGGAGAAGTCCATCGGTGCGTATCTTGCACTGCAAAGAGGTACGAATCCTTGGTAGTCAAAAGGTGGGTCACGCAGGTCTGTTGCAGGCTAAGGCGAGTCCCAGTAAGTCTCATGCTGATGCAACTGCTCCTTGACAGCCTTCGCAACCACGCAAACTATGCCTTTATTTTTGACTAGATGGAGGTAGAAGCCTGGCGATAGTGCTCTAAGTCTTCAGACGACGGTGTTGGAGCCTCGGCGGAAAGCGGCCAATACAACATCACAAGAAGTTCCAACGTGTCATCGTAACAGAAACCAGTAAAGCCAAGTTATCGGAAGCACTGCGTTGGCAAGCTTCACTTTGATGTTGGAGATAGCACGAAGCCAAAGCTTCCTGCATCTCTGGAGGAAGATGCGACGAAGCGTTTGAAGGAGAGCAGAAAGAAACCATCGCGTTGCAGTGCGTGAGCTTCGTGGCCTCTCTGAGAGCGTCCGGCTGCTAAAGTCCCGCTGGTCAACCTTTGACAATATCACTAACGCGAGAGCAAAATGTCGCGCGTGTCATGGCACTTACACTCTTGCCAACTGTATCTTCCTTGGCCCCAGGCAGAGAAGCAGCTGCAATTGATGCCAAGCTGGCAAAAGCATGAGCCGCAGCCACAAGCAGAGATTTTGGCTTCCGGCTGCTGACATGCTGACATATACCAACGAAGTCTCCACACCTTCTCTGCCACCGTGGAGTCTGCCGTGAGGGCCATGGCTTTGACAGGGACCTCTGCTTTTGCAAGCCCATGCTACAGCAGTATGGGTGAGCGGCGCGGTGTCGAAACCTTGCAGTTCTCGTTCTCGTAGAGCACAAACATCGCCTTCGTAGGACAATGTCTTGACAAATCACACACATCACAGGACATAAGTCTTTCCTTAGACAGCCAGCGCCTTGCCATTGTTGTGTGCTTGCAATTCGCAGTACAGGGCGGACACCAGGCACGGACTGTCCTCGGTGAATTACAGCTTTCGACATCGATGTTCGACCGACGAGGTGAGAGCAGGTATCAACAAGAAGCACAACAGTTTTGGCATGCTTTCTGACAGGCCCCCGACACTGTGCAGCAAATAGCCAGCGAGAAGTCGCTTTTGTGTGCCATCCTCAGCAGGCAATGGAGGAACGCAGTTATTCGAAGGCTTCGCTGAGCCAGTGACGACGGCCGCCAACGGGTTACACCTGCAGTACAGCAGCCAGCAGCTAGCTCCAAAAAGCCGTCCAGAGCCTGACCCAGACTAAGGCCACGACGCAATGCGGAACGGTGGGAAGAGCGATTGGGTCACCAACCGAATTGCAGTTGAAATGTCGCTAACCCAGCTGGACCGCTCCTGGCACAACAGATTCAGCAAATGCCTCGGATCCCAAGCCTTTTGTATGGACTGTGATCACCGCTCGCACCTCCTCACCTGGCAACAGGACGCAGCTCAAGAGTGCCGTCGTGGACTTCAAACAATTGTACAACAGGCTGAAGCATTGACACGTCGTTACTCTGGCGTGCCTTCAAGCAATGTGCTCCCACGCACGCCAAAAAAATAGCATCGGTTGGCGGCATGCAGATGCACCTCGGCTCCCAACAACTCTATGCCATGTAACGAAACACCGTAGACCTTGCTGCGAACACATCTGCCTTAAAGATCTTGAAGTCTGCGAATTCCTGCAAGCGGGCCCGGTTCTCGACACCAGAAGCCGAATCTCTCCTGCGAATCTCCCGCCATGCCTTGACGTCAAAGGAAGCAGCCTGGAATTTGCAGTTCCGAACCTCAATCCAATCTTGGAGGCGGAAGATTGCGGAAGCGAAGCACGGGTGAGTTTTTCAGTGCTCTTCAGCTTGTGGCTGTTTAGCTCTCCGTGTCTTCCGACAACAATCCACGGGCATGAGCTCGCACACTCCGAACTTTACTCGGCGGCTCACCATCAATCGTGTTGACAACCGGCTTCGTGACGGTCTCCAGTCTCGAATCTTGTCGGATCGGTATTCGAAGGCATCGCATTTTCGGACAACCGCTGAGCTCGGCGACCGAAATTAGGGCATGCAAGGTTGCGTCTTCTTTAAGGAACCGCTTGAGTCTTCGACAGAGCACGATTTCTACGTGATGCGGGCGGCGGCGGTGTCGCGGTTACCTCCTTGGCCTTCGAGGGCACGACAGCTTTCTTTGAACTTTGAACTTGAAGCGGCTCCGTCTTCTGAGCTTTCGCAAATTCCTTGCCGAGACCTCCTCCAACACCAGCGTTTTCAGCCACGATCTTGCAGCATTGCTGTGGGTGGGGTCTGCACTCAACCGATCGTGCAGATCGAGAGAAGGGCAGTCTGTCGTCTGACCGGAAAGCCGGTATGAAGGTGCCTGATCCCACAATTAAAGCATTGCAAGTCTCTCTTCCGTCATAATGCCAGCCCAAAATTCACCAACGATATCTGTTATCTTCTGTAACTTCCAGGTGCCCGAGACTGCAAGCCTTGCCCCAAACCACTCTGGCGAAGATGTCTCGGGCATGCGCCAAAGTGAAGGGTGAAAGCGGTACGAGCACCTGGCAGTATTGCCCGGTCTTTGAACTCACTCCTCTTGTCGTTGCACAGCATCCCCACCTTCTTTGTCTCGAAGGACACGGACAAGCCGTTTATGAAGAGTGATACATGCACTTTCCGCACAACATCCTGCTACGCCCGAAGCTGCCAAGAATCACATGCACCTGTGCACTCAGCCCTTGAGGGCCTCTGTGGAGAGATGCCACAGTTCGCCCTCACGGATTGGCTTGCCGCCTCGATTTTGGACAAGACTTGCACGCACTTCTGCGACTAGTGGTGAGGACATTGCGAAGAGTGCTGAGGCGGCGTCGCATAGGCAGCTCCTGTCAGAATAAAAGAAAGGCCGGCATGACTCAAGAAAACCGAAATACCACACAAACCTCTACACTGTACACTCTACACATCCTGAAAAGAGGGCCTCTTCTGCGCTGTATGACAGCATGCCAGACACCTGTCACGTCTTTCTGTTGTCCCACAGTCTGACCTGCTGTTGTGATCTGTTGTGCCGGTTTAGCCAAAATTAACCGCTTCGATGGTAACATACTGCGTCATCCTGTGAGCAGCAAGCAGTCCCAGTCCCAGCCCTATGCCTCTGGCAGATCGTCGGGGCAGTCCAAAGATGAGATTGCTCCAAGTCCAACTGAAACCGAGCCTGAGGCAACATGCGCGTGGTGGTCGCTGGAATGGAAGTGTCGAGTGCATGCTGCACACTGCGGCACAAAACAAGCTCCACCCCGTTACAGAAGATGCTCTGCGCCAGGCCGAACTGGCGATCATCCTCTGCTTCGACCTCAGATACCACGATCTTACCAAGTCATCACAATAGCCTCGAGTCCGCGCCTATGATCTGCCAACAAACCTCCGGGCTCCCAGCTTGCCAACCGTTTCCGCAAAAACATCGGCAAAGATTCCCGGAGACTTGCATGATCTCAGCATGCTGTCATGGGTCTGCCGCAGTGCAAAACGTTCTTTCTGACGTTCCAGAGGCCGCAACGAAATGCACCTCCAACAAATCATTGCAACGACTTCGGCGTCAATCAGCAGACATTGCGGCTGATGCGTGGTCTGGAATCCGTCGAAAACTTTGTGTCTGCGGTATTGGGCTATGGCATTGCTTGCAGGCATAGGGAATGGGGCAGAACTTCGAAGGCTCGGCCAAGGCCTACATTGCACATTAAAGTGCATTGGGGTCTGCAGCGAGCGTGGAAAAAAGCAAATCACTTGGACTAACTTGGGTCTTGAACACTGCAGAGGTGACCGTCCGTGGGATGAGGCTCTGCAACTCAACAGGCCCTCCAACAGCAGCCCGGCCTTGAGCCACTCCACTACCACCCAGGTTGGGATCAGGAATGCCAAGACTTGAACCCACGCCAGCTTCAAGACCTCAGAAGCTCTGGCAATGCTACCACGTGTCAGCCGCTGCCACGCTGCAGTGGACACAGAAAGGAAAGGCAGAGGTAACTCAAGAAATCCTACAAGAAGTACTTTGCTGGACCTCGTTAAGCCCCCCTGTGCAAGAGGACCAAGGACCAAACGTCTTGCCCTCTGTTGACACTTTCGTATAGCCAAAGATTCAGGGGACACTGGCAAATTGTTGCGCAGCCTCGCCAGTCACGGGCTATTCACGTGAATGCTTGTATCTCGTAGACTCTTGCGACTTGGATTGTGGCAGACATGTATTGGACCGATTCTGACTTGACACACGGCCGTCCGTTTCGGCAGAAGGACAACACCGCAGAAAAGATTTGAATCGTGTTGCTTCGACCGTCTGCTGTGCACATTCAGTGGTAATAGGTGGAACACCGAACACACTCCGCGACCCTGTAGCACGATTGCATGCTGTGCATGCCCGCCCGCCGTGTTGCGTGAACAGTTTCAACTGGAACAGCTTGAGAGGTGCTCGTTGCTCGTTGAGCAGCCGTTTGCCCGAATGGATGTAAGATGTCATTCTTGCAGCACGGTTCGGTGCTGTAACTGGGCCGTGCACCTCTGAGGCCAAAGGTACGTAGTAGACCAGCTGTGGGTGCACATCCATCGTCATCTGGCCATCCCCATCACCAGCATCACGAAAGTATAGCTGTATAGCTGCAGCACTCAAGCTCCAGCCTGGCCTGGATGCGGAAACTCTGCCTCGGCCTGGGAGAAAGGACAGCTTTTTGGAGTTCTCGAAGCGTGCTATTGAGAGGAATGAGATGCACGCGTGTAGTCCCACATGGGAGGGACCTGAAAGTCTGGACAAGTCTCATCTACCACCGCGAGGAACACGAACATCTCGCAGTCTCTGCCGCTGTCGTCTTGGCCAGTGGCCAGGGGCTCAAACATCACTGTCTCATTCCTGCCAGCTGCGAAGTATCCATCGCACTGTCCCGCACAGAGAGAGTCTGTGAGAAACGTACTTTTCAATTCTTCTCGAACCAGCCACGTGTATCCTCATCTCCGCTTGAAACGGCCAACGACGGCCCTTCTTCGGCGTCGTGGTTGCAGGCAGGGAGGGTTCGTGGGCCCGGAGTGCTGGACTCCGTACTCCACCATGACCATGACCATCTTAAAACTCTCGCATCTCACACGTCATCCTGCAAGCTCCGCCTCCCCAATGCTACCCGCTATCCAGTTTGACAGCGACCTGGGCAAAAGCACTGCTTTCAAGTTCAGTCGCTACGTCACCGTGTGCATTTTCGTAAGTATGGTCCGGCCTGATGTTGGGGTAATCAAAGGCGACCGTGGAAGGGATGTGGATTCCTGCGAATGCTTGCTCCATCTCGCCTTTGAGCTGGATGGCCGCCCTGCAGCGAACAGCTTTTTGCCCGTCAGCAGCAACATCCGCTGCGCTTGAGGGGCCCGGCAAGCACCAGACATCAGCTTGACGTGCTAACGGCATAGTCTCATGTTAAATATGTTGAGGTCCAACCCCGCGGTGCCACAGCAAGATGCCGTAAGTGCACGAGCACTCGCGTCTGCCGCATTTGTGAGATGTCTAAGTAGGCTGCGAAACATGCCAGAACTAGAGAACCGAGTCTAACAGAGTCTCTGAAGTGCCTTCTCGCCAAGTGTTTTAGCACGATGTTGCAAGAGAGGCTTTGACAAGGCGCTCACGAGTGTGCCTCTGCAAGCCAGATTTCGTCCGATAGAGATGAGACCTTCGACACTAATTTCTTGCACGGATGTGCCCAGCGCCGCTGACATTGGCCGTCGGCTAGCTGTTTTCCTTCACTCTTGCTAATTTATGGTCCATAAATAAATAATGCCCTGTGGTCAAGTTTACTATCCTTCAGCATTTCTGGACGTCCAAACGAGGGATTTATACTTTGGCGACTGCGACTAGCGTTGCATCGGCATCCCGAGTCGGTCGAGCATCACGCTCTTTTCCAGCACGGACCGAGGTGCCGGCCAGCATCAGGCTCTTTAAACTCTAAACCAACGAGGGACTGCAAGACAGCCAAACACCCCGCCTGCTGGTCAACCCCGACGACATCAATCCGTCATCGTCATGGACGTCCTCCACGCCCAAGTCCTGGAATTGGAAGGGGCGAGCTGATTCAGAGAACAGTCTGTTTGTAATCCTACATCAACCTCTTGCTTTCTTGTGTCTTCCCACAAATTACTAGCAGTAGGACTGTGTCACGATGTGGCGCCTACCCAACATACTCTATATACACGAGCTCTGAACCCAAACATACGAGCACGACAAAGACCTGGAGACAGCGCATAGCATCAGACTCAGCAGCAGCTGCCTGCAGAATCTTGGCCAGCTGCGCCATCACCCGATCTTCTCCCTGCAATGACATCGGATCCTGGTCCAGGGATCACTTGCGCCATGCGCTGCAGAGCGGCTCCTGGCCTTGATTTCCCTGCGTTCTCTCTTTGGCAGCGAGAGAACGGGCTGTGGCAGCCGCGGCGCTTCCTGCACATCTCACTAAGACTCAGCTCCAGCTCCGTCCCCCCGACTTCGTGGCCTGCTTCACTTCGATCGACCCTTTGGTCTCCTGAGTGTGAGCTCGAAACCGGAGATAGGACGTAAGGACGGCGCGTGCTTAGAAGGCTGCCGTCGCTGCCGCTTGCCCAGCTTCAAGCTGGAGAATGAACTCCTCGCAGCGCCGAACACCTGGCCACACCATCTGCGGGTTCAACATCATGCTGGCGCGACCCTTTCATACCAGCGATGTTTAAGGAAATGAGGCATCGGCTCGTTGGCTTGTTGGCCTGATCCGCACAAGTATTGCGGACTCTTCCAGGCAGACCAGTTACTGGTGGCACCAGCCAGCGCCTGGGCATATACCAACTTCGCCTTGTTCAAGGCCTCGACCTGTCGAGAGCGAATGGATCAGATCGTGCAGCCAGAATGCCGTGTAGCGCTTTCGAGGCGCGGACGGCTGCAGCATGATTCTGCAGATTGTGCGACGCCGAGGCCTGCCTTCTTGCGAGTTACTGCAACCATGCCGCATGCCACTCGGCGAGACCGTCTCAAAGGATCGGACAGTTCCAGACTCCACGCAGTGCCAGCTGCATGTCCCAAGTGGCTGAATAGATCAGATGCCTCAATATGCCGCTGCACTTTTCAGCATGCTGCCACAGTTTGAAGCATCGCCACCTCTTGGGCATTCTTTAGCGCATCGTGCAGGAGCGGTGCCGAGAGGACCTGTTCGTTGTTTCTGGATGCATAGATCCGTGGCATGTTGGTGATACCGTCACTGCGTCGCAGGAGTTGCGCAACATCAGCACATGTTCGACCTGGATTTGGGCCAATACCACGTAGGCGTGCGCGCACAGTTGCATGTCGCCAAGATGCCTTGGCTCATAGAAGCGGCCCCACAACTGGAGTGGGGTGAACTGCACTGGATGGGGCTAAGCCACTCAGCAAGTGCCATCGCATCTTTCGCAGCCTTCAAGGCTCGCGAGCCAAATGATAGCGATTGAGGAACACATGCTTGGCCTGCAAAGCAGCACCGAAGTAGATCCAATGTTTGGCCACCGTCGCCTTGGACCTTCAGAGGTGGCTCCAGATGATGGTTCGTGATCTCCATGTAGTAGTGCGAAGAGTCTAGCTGCCGTAGCTGGCTCAAGATCTCGGCCCAGGGGCTGGTTTACAGGTGCTCTGCTGCAGTGAGTGTAGGGCTGTGAGAACCCGGGGGCTCAGGTTTTACCGCCGTGGCAAGAGACCCCAAACAGGTGAATCCCAGCTTGCGTAGAGTGCGCCATAGTAGCTGAGCCGAAGGTCTGACGGTCTGTGCTGTCTGACATGCAGAGTGAGGCTTGAGGTTGCTTTCCCTCGCCTCGTGCCGGGCGGAGCCGGTGCTTCTCTCTCGCTCCCACTGGCCGCCCTAAGACAAGGAGAGGAAAAGCGAGGTGCCCTTTTCTGACTGGGTTCGACAGTGTCCTCGCTAAACTCCGTGGCAACGGTGGAACTGCTTTGCTGGCTTTGGTTGTGGGGTTTAGGCAGGCGTGTACGGTCTTGGCAGTAGCACCTGGCGCGCGCCGCGGCCTAGACATTGTACTGGGGGTGAGGCCTTCATAGTTGGAAGGCTACCCGCAAGGACCATTGCTTTGCTTTCTGTTGAACCGTTTGTCAATTCAGTGGAGCTTCTGTAGGTTTTCCCTCTGTGTAGCACGAGAGGCATCCTCTCCAACCTAGCAGTGGAGGAGCCCTCCGCAGGGAGGTCTCACAGTGTGCCAGGCTGAGCCTCGCATGGCTCCCCTCCCTATGAGGTTTTCTGTGCCTTTCTCTTGGCTTCCTGGATGGTTGCCGGCAGCCACATGTTTGGATGCATGTTTGGCCCCTCTGGAGAGGTTTGGTGTGCTCCCTGGGTTTCGTCAAGACAGCCGCCCTTCCCAGTAGGGAGAGGGTTCTGAGCAAGTCCCTGCTGCAGTTCCTTCTAGAAGGGTTTTGTTGCAGCTTTAGTTCGACTCGGTTTTCGTTCCGGATAGCGATTCAGGCCTGTACATCCCCCTGGCGTGCAGGTGCTGAAGAATTTACAGCGCCATTTTTCAATCTTTGCTGTGCCTAACCGTGCCTTTCCTTTGTGGTGGCAGGTGTCTCCTCATGCTGGTTTTTCCTTTACCTGCAGGCCAGTAGCCCCCACGCAACCTTCTGGAAGGTGAGGGGCGCCCTGCACAGTATCATTTGGAGGTGCTTGCCCTTGCTTGGGATGGGCCACCGTCCTACTGCATGCACGTGCACACCTCCCTCTTTGTTTGAGGTTGCATTGCCGTCAAGGCCTTCTCCCTGTTGGAGGTGTTGCTAGTAACAGCTGCTAGTAGCGGTATGGCTTTCCAGATGTCCAGAGTGACAGTTTACTGCTACCGGCAATTCAAGTAGCAGATGTGTTTAGACTTTGTCATGTGGCTCCTGAGGCGCCTCCCTGGGCCTCCCTGCCTAAAGAACTGGCAGAGTGGTTTTGGTTCCGTTGGCCCTTTGTGGTAGGGTTGCCTCCCTGTAGGTGGTTTGGAAGTTTGGACATTTTCACACAACCAGTTCTTTTTGCCTTGCCTCAGGCTTGCTTTGGCGGCGCCCTCCAGCTAGCAACACGGGCCTCCCTCTTCATATCTGTGACCCTTTCCTGTCCGCGTACAGGTTTAGTGCGGTTTCCCGTGGCTGTTGGCTGGGTGGTTTTGGTCTTTAGGTGAGTGGTCGGGTGGTGACCCTCTTTCCCACCCTCCTGTCGGAGGTTTCTTTTTGCAGAGACTAACAAGGCCCGCAAGTTACCTTGGTCCAGATGGCGTCTTCACACTTTGCCTGTGCGTGATCCTTGCGCCTGAATGAGGGGCGTCGTCTCTGCGCCTCGTTGATGGGAAGCGTTGGCCCTGCGCTTAACGAAGGGCGCAGGCTCTAAGGGGGCTTTTGTAGGTTGGTTTTGTTGCTGAGGGCTTGCGGTTTGTGCCCTTGGGTGTCAGGGCCTAGGGGAGGCCTTCCTGTTTGGGTTGCTTGGCCTCTTTCTCTTGTTGTGCTGTGGTCTTACCAGACCGCCTCAGTCCGGTGGTGACTGTAAAGCTCCCTCACCTTCTGGTTTGAGGTGAGGTCCTGTGGATGTGTACAGCAGTCTTCGCCTGGTGCGGATTAAGGCCTCCCGGTTAGTAAGAGCGAGAACGCCGGGGTGTATACCCTTTTCCTTGGCAAGACCTTTCTGCCTCAAGCTTCCTGGATGGTTGCTTCCCACAGGTTTTCAGGATTCCTCACTGTTGTGTGGTTTCCAGGCCTTCCGCCCCTCTTGTTAGAGGTACAACTCGCCCCTGGGCTGAGCCCTCCCAGGCTGGAGGTGACAGTGAACGTTTGGGGAAGGGCAGTTGAGGCTGGGACCTCCTCCCCCCTTGGAACGAAGCCTACGTTTCACTCGCCTGTAGCCTCTGTGGAAGGCTCCTCCCTCGAGGTTTTGTAGTAGGTCTTAATTAATGCATGCCGGCGACTCGCCGCGGACTCTCGCCGCTCCGGAAGAAGAGTCTAGCTGATAAGCTGCGAACATGGTGCAGAGCTGCCGTCCAGCCTTGCAGCTTTGCTTCGACCGGCTGACACAAGCCCCTGACACGGGTAAGCCCGCCTGACTCACAAGGAAAAGGGCTTCGGCTTCTCGAAATCTGTCACCCACTTGCCGGAAGAGCTCAAACCTCGAAGTTCTGGAGGCTTGGAAACAGCAGGGGTTCCGTCTGGTTGGGTGCACGACGCTTCCTCTGCAGCTTTCATAGCCTCCAGGTTATCATGCCGCTGAAGAAGCACCTTATCCAAAGATCTGTTTTCCACTTCACGGCAGCGCAGTAGAGAAATCCAAGGCCCTGTACGCTTCCGAGTAGCAGCAAGGCAGATGCTTCGCCCTGAGGCATGCGCAGCAAGCAGTGCTTCTTCCTCAAGCTTTGCTGGTTGCAGCTTCATCTCTCTGCAGGCCTTGACATCGTCGTGCTTCCGACACAACGATCTCACCTTGTTCGGGTGCGAAGGGGCACGAACCACAGACATTTCAGACATTTCAGCCTCTCTTGCCATCTCAGCAGCACTTGAATAGTCCTGTCGGTCTGTTGCTTGCAACGGTCACATGACACCAAGCGCTAACCGGAACATGCGTTCGCGTATGACATTGAAAAGCGGAAGTCCTGAACCCTGGCGCTGAGGCCTGCCAGCTCCAGCGCTGCCTCTACAGCCCTTCTCCTGCACTTGGACAACATGGGACAAAACTAGACTGATGCTGCCCGGAGAGGTCCAGATGCCTTTGCCCAGCAGCTTCGAAACGCTGGATGGCCGTTTCTAGTGCCTGGCTGAGTTGCGAGGCATCGTGCCCTTGAGCAAGCATCCTGATCCCCGACCTTTTTGGCATTTATTGATTCGTCCCTGGCATCCCTTAACCGGAACATTTGCAGCCACGCGTTGCCAAGCTCTTCGTCCTAGCGCGCAGAAAGGCTCAGGAGTTCCTCCCGGCGCATTTCGCAAGTAGCCCTCCCTGTCCTTTTGCGAATCTCTCTGATCCAGCTCTTGAGCGGAGGCCACAACCTACATCCAGTTCATTGCAATGCGGGCAAGGTCTGCGCCACATCTCGCCTGCTTGGCCGTGTCGAGGGCCTTCGGATCCCGTGTGGGCCCTCGCTGCGAACACGCCAAAAACGGTGTCTGCGAAAGAGCCGATGCAACAGAATATCCTGCGAGTTGGACATCGCATTTGGTCCGGAGAGCGGCCAATTCCATTCTCCTCACGGCTTGACGGATAGATACCGACCCGTTCCTGCAGGACCGAGAGCTAGAGGCAGTGACAAGGCCGTGTATGCGCCTGTTTCCAAGTTCATGGAAGACCTCCCATGACTTGTCAGCCACTTTAATAGCCCCTTCGATGTCTCCCAAGACCTTGTACAGGGCTCATAGTGGCTCATCGTCAAGTCTTTGCAAAGCTTCAGTTCCGGGGCCGGGGCCTGGTTCACACGAATTGTGACATACAGCATGTGACCTTCGATGGTCCTGCGCTTGTACCGATCTGACACAATGCTCACGACAGTAACTTGGCCGGCCTGTCGGCCATCATCCGGGCCCGATACAAGCAAGCACGCAGTGGCTTTATGGCGTCCTGTTTCCACACTTTCACAAGGAGAGAGAGGCCTTGTGATTTTTCCGTTCGGAACAGTTTCACCTCCGGCTGGTTCAGTGCAAGGAAGGCCGAACAGGCAATCTCAGCAAGCTCTGCCTGACCATTGCTCCAGGCACTTCGGAGAACTTACAGTATGCTTCTGCCCCCCGCCTCTCTGGACAGTGGGTGTCCGTTAGACTGCCAGAGATGCATCGCAGCCTGCTCGGCTGCACCCGTCATGAGGACGAACGATGACATCACAAGAACTCTTCCTGTGTCTCATGTGCCTCTGCTGACACTGCTGCAAGGGATGGGTTGTCCTCAGCGGCTTTGGCACGAGACGTCACATCTCTGTGGCGACAACGAATGTAGTCCTGCTTGTAAGACCAACCGGCCCTCATCTGAAGAACAAAAGCCTTGCAGAGGTGATTTCAATCTGCAGGCTCGGGTCAGCCCTGAATCGTGTACGGTACCGAACGCCAATACAAGTAGGTCGCGACTTGTTCTGGGAACTTTGTCACATGCATGTCAGATGTGTAGAGACCTTGCATACCACACAGACGTTTCTACCTTTATCATGTCCGCCCATCCTCGACTCCATCCCAACCCGCTTGAAATTCCGAAAACCGAAACAGCGGCAAACACAGCCGGCCTGCCATACCTCATCTTTGCCGAACTTGAAGACTTCCAGTGATTTCTCTGTCGAACGGTCGGCGGCCGCGAAGTCCTGCAGAGCCTGCTCGGCCTCTGACAAAGCCAGCAAGGCCCTTCCCAGTCCGCGGGTGCTTTGGCTTTCGTCGTCTTCCTGTTGAAAGCGATCCAAGGCGTCCTTGGCAAATTCTGCTGCATCTCCGTGTCTCTCATTCGCACTGGCCGCGCCAGCCAAAGCCAGCAAGCACAGTGCTTCGTAAGATGGCATGTCCATTTCCGAAAACGCCGCCAGGGCTTCGTTGGCCAAGTGAGCGGCACGATCCTGCCTCTTGTCTGCGAGCTCAAGCTCGGCTAAGCTTAGTTGCATCATTGCCTGCCCAGTTGGGTGCTGCATTGCCTTCGTGGGCTTTGCCAACTGATCTTCTGCCAGCTTTCTGGCCCAGCTCTGCTTGCCTTGGCACCGATAGCTGTGAAGCAGAAGCCGTAGAGCATAAGGACTTCGGAGGGCATCGCTTCCGTCGGTTGTCTCTTTAAGCAGAAGGGCTTCACATTCCTGACGCAGGGTTGGATAGGTGCTAGCTATGCCACCATAATTAGTCGGCACCGACTGTTCGGGGCATCGTCGTTGCATGTTTGCTGAGTTATCTGGGACCTTGCTCTCGGCATCTGTTGAGCTTCTGCTACGAATTTACGCTAACGGGTGCACGACCAGTTTGAATGACGGGAAGGATGAAGCAAGGCTCCTGACCCTGACCCGGTTCGGCAGCCGCTCGTCACTCACACACCAACTGTCAAGTGACAAAGCAAAGGCAAGTCATCAGCCTGCCTGAAAGGAGCTGGCTTCCAAGAGTAGCTCTGCCTGCTTCACTGTCTTGTCCACCGAAGCCTCATGTCCAAAGGTGTCAAAGAGGCCATCACCCCCCGGCGGTGCCGCAGGTGGCCAAAGGAAGAGCTCACTTAAACGTTCTGATCGCATGGGCCATGGCCACCGTCATTGCATACTCACCGTCGGCCAGCACTTGGCCAGCTTCAAGGCTGCATGGCTGAGGTGGTCATCCGAAGCATCTCATGGCCGCATCAAGATAAACACGGAACTGGCAGCATGAAATACATGAAAGGCTTACCACAGCTGTGCCATTGCTTGTGGCAGAGCAACGGCCCGATCTCTGAAGCTCCCGCATGCTCCCGTTGTACCCACCTCTGTGCATAGCGGGACAGGAGCTCTTCCAGCGACAACGGCTGCTTGTCGGGAATCCAATTGGACCTGCGAATCTCGAAGGCAAGAATACATAGCTCATCGCGCGCCTGCTTCTTCACGACATGTTTCAATGCGATTAGATGCCATGGCCACGTCTGAACAGACTTCTGACAATGAAACAGGAATAGGGAAGACATCAAAACCCAAAGGCTGCTTTCTTGCTGACATGAAAGAAAATTCGCAAAACTAGAAACAGTATGAGCCTCCAGTTCACGTCCAACGGGCTGCTCACATACACGCTTCGCGCCTCACATTCTGTAGCAGCTGTGTCACAGCCAAGGAAAAAGCAAGCATTGGCCTCAGGGCTCTGGTATAGAGGCAGTTTCTGCCTCCAGCGTGTCAGGATTGCTTCCAGCTTGAAGGGGCTGTCAGTGCAGCATCATCCGCTCGAATCGTGTCTGGCCCGCCACTGCCTGAATGAAAGCTGGCCATGGGCCCAAAGCCCCGAGGATCCGTACGGACCTCGGGAGCACCCAACGAGATTGAGCGCTCTGGCCGAATCCAGAGACAGGCAAGTGCTGGAGGTGTCCAGCGCCACGAGGCTGCTGAGCTGCTCTGCCACCTTCAAGAGAACTGCACGCAACCCAACACCAAAGCCGCAACGTATGTCTGGTCGGTGTTGCACCACCTTGCCCTGAATCTCTACGTTGTAGACCGCCAACAGGAGGACGCTGCGGTAGGTTTCCCCTTCTGATGGAAAATCCTCTCGCGTCACATTCGAAACCCTAGCCGGCTTCAGCTCATGCAAACCACCCGTCCAGCGACAGCTGCAAAGTGTCGGCGATGCCGTCACGGTTGTGATCCTCTGTGCTTGAACGCACGGTTGGCACTTTCACCTGCGGGCGGGTCTTTGGCAACGAGAGCCCAATCATGAATTGCCGCTGCCTGCTTTGGAAGCAATACTTGGAGCTGCGGCTGGGTACCTGAGCGAATCACAAGAGAGGCCTAAGAGTCTGACAAAACTTTGCCGAGGCACTCCAACCGACCATGCTTTCTGTGGTGTTGCCACCAATCAGGACATAGAGCTCGTTCGCGAAGGTCACCACAGGCTGAACCCTGTAGAAACTTTCCTGCAACGAGGAAAGCAGCAGGTAGCTTAGTATGATGCAGCCAGGATCGCCGCGACTCGGCCAGTCTTCGTTCTTTTGAGAAACATCCAGAAACGCGCTCTGAACCTCTTGTTTGCTTTGCGACACCTATGTACATGAGTCCATGTCAACCACACACACACACACACACGCACACAGAGATGTATGTGTATATATACAAAACGACATAAATGCATAAACATATATATATATATATAGACACACATACACACACATAGTAAACACACATTTTTTGTCACTCGCATCTGCTTTTTGTGTATACGTATAGTTTCATTCCGGACAAATACAAGCACCGACAGCCCTTTCCCTGAATAATTGACAATTGCCCTTCACTCCGAAACTACGTCGGTGCTGACACGAAGCATTGCTGCGTGTCATGCTCTTAGTACGGCATGGGAAAGGCTTTGTACCCAAATGAGCATGCAGTCCTTAACCCACACGTTGTCGGCTGCGAATGTTGCGAATAAAGGCACAACCACCAAAGTGATAACAGCGAGGACCCACAAGCAGTAAGCCTGGCAGTGCCAAGTTGGGTTCAGAGCTCTGAAGGGAAACAGGGTGCTTTCATGGTATCAGAGCCGGGCAGGCCGTGGAGCATCTGGGTGCAACGAAAAGTCTTTGATAAGCAATGGAATGGCACACCACATGCTGGAACGGCCTTGGTTCATTTACTCGAGGTCAGGTGATCAGCATTTGGAGCTACCCGACTCTGCACAAGCCCGCGGCCAAAGGGTCATTTTGTTTACTCATCACGTGCCCCACGACATTCCCTCAAAAAGGCTGCTCTGTCCATTGCCAGACCCGGGGCCCAGCTTGAGCCTCCCAAGCTGCGACCGTCCCTCCAGGCTCAAGCAGAGGGCACAAAGCGAGTATGTGCGAAGACCTTCTTTTGTAAGCTTCTGTCGTCTTCCTCCAAGTCGAGCCATAGACTTTGCTTGGCCTCTGCAACCCACGACCGAGTGAACAAATAAGGAAGCGTGGAGTGTTGCCAGTCAGCCTCTTGCGTGTTGGGCAACCTGAGGAAGTCGGACACATCGCAATCGATCAGCTCGACCTTGGAATTCCATTCATAAGGATGCCCTTGGAACTCCGAAGCAAGTCTTGGAGATTCAGGACTGCACATAGCTCTCAACTCCCGGGCGCGCCCCGATGGCCTGGATCGCAGCTTCAGAGATTAAGTTCAGAGGAGCATCACCGAGCATTTTTGGTTACTTTTAGGCTTCAGGCATCCTTGGCCATGTCTTGCCCGCTGTCGGACAGCCTGATCGAATAATACTGGTGCTCTTCCGCATGTGGCCCGTGCGCCGCCGCCTCGAAACAAAGCGCAGTCGCGGTCCGGCAAACTTCGTCCTGGCGCGACAGCTGCCTTTCTCTGGCCCGCTTGCGGCAACATCTCGCCTTCGAGCTCGCTTCGATGAGCGCCTTTTCTCATCCTCGTCGCCTCGCTCCAAAATCGACCAAGATAGCGACCGTTAGCGGTCATCGGTTGCCGATATCGCCGAGGCGGGTGCTTTGCAACTGTTGGAACTGCTGTCGGTTCCTTTCCTTCCCAAGAACCAAGGAAAGGACAAGAGAAAACAAAAAAACACCGCCGGAGGACGGAGAGCGGAGGCAGCGGAGGCCGGGGGGGGGNGGGGGGGGGCCTCGGTCCGAACGGCCTCCTGGAGCCTCTCCTCTTGGGTCAGCCTTCAGATCTTCACACACATCTTCAGAACAGAACTTCACATCTCTCCGTCGCTATGAGAAAGCCAACTCCACGTCTGAGGCTGCGGCGGCTTTGCTTCGGGCTTTGCCTGACAAGGTCTCTTGATGCCGAAGATTGAGCACGAAAGCTACAGAAGCAGGAGAAGTGTCAACCGTGATGCACCTATCTACCAATATGGAAGGGAATGCAACGTCGGAGCGACGTTGAGGGGCATAGACTCTTGTTTGCGTTGAACCGAATGTAGCAACAAAGTTGGTTCGCACTAGTGCCCACAGCTCAGAGGCGCAAATCGTGTGCCGACACACGGAGCATGAAGATACAAACCACAGCCGTCATACACTTCGTAAGTTTGTCAACTTCGAGGCTTTCATCTGGCTGCGCCCTCCGTACTTCAGGAGCGTGGCATAATAGCTCTTTCCGGAAACATACATGTGAACCCACTTGATGTTTGCATGCCAGCAAGTCGTAGAATGTTTGAATGTCTGCTGCTCATGTCGCGCAAGCTTTGCTTGGATCGTTTTTTCTCGGTATGCCGGACTGCTCTCGCCTCCCCTGCTGATGTCGCAGTATAGCCTGAACCTGCAAGTCCTCGGTGGAAACTCTTGCGAACAATGACCCCGCACAGCATGTACCTGTGCACTTGTGACAACAGCGGTTTGGCTAACATGTTTGCCGCTGGAAAACCTAATTTGTTCTTCGCGTCTGGATTCGTTTCTCTTGCACCGATCAGGAAACACGAAACGTGCAGGCCTGAGTGTAGGATTGAAAAAGCCTGGTGTGCTTTTGCTAGGTCCCCGGTCCACGGAATCAATGTGATGATTCGTCACTCGGCTCTTCCATTCCACCCGCAAGACCAGCTGTGCTGTCAGAAACGGGTCTTAAGCACCGCTAAACGGAATAAACTGCAATTGAAAGCACAACAGCTTCTGCATGACTTGGACCGGTGCCCCCTCGCGGTTTTGTCTCCGGCACTATATGATGCCGAGAATCCGCGATTGACCAACACGTCTTGAGTAGCTACAAAGAGCTAAGCAAAATCCAACTAGTGGATTGATCTCGGTTGACACCTTCCGTAAACACATGTTACACTGGTCATTTGTTCTTGGCTCTGGAGAGAAACGAGTTTGGCGCGACGCTCTCTTTCTTCACAAAGCTGTTTTGTAAAGTATGTCGTGCGCCTCGCTCTTGAATTCCTCAACTGGCGCTGGGTGGACCGACCAAGATCTAAGGAAATTGCAAGCGCTGGACAAGAATGGGGTCGTGCCAACTGGGTGTGTGTAGTCTGTTTTCGTGCAGAACTCGGAGGTGCCTAGTTCGGAGCAGTTGTGCACATGCTGCTGTGAGCACGAACCGCCTAGACTCTCACATGAACTCAGATCTGTCGCAAACAGAACACTACCGCACCATGTCGCAAGTCACTTCTCCTTACTTCACAATGGCCAATAGCTAGCACTATACTACCATGTACTACCACATGTTCTAGCCAGTAAGTTACTACTATATACTACCATTGCTCCCACTAACTATTGCAGTGGTGATGGTGGCGGTGGTGGCGAAAGTAGCGGCCAGCAGCTGGCACTGTCACTGTCACGGTCAGTACTAACGGCAAAAGATCCTGCCTGAAGACTCTGCCTCCTTGGATGTGCTTGGCCAGCCTCCAGACAGATCGGAGTGATCTGAAGGTCAGGTACCGGGAGGCACAAGTAAATGCCTTGAGCTCTCTGTGGGCTCGTATCTCCATCGTGGACTTGCGAAGAATCCTTTCCACAGCGTGAGCCGTGAGCCGTCTCGGTCTATACCGACACTGCTGGTTCCCAACCTGTTGGACCTCAGAAGTAGCTGCGGAATTCGTCGCCTGACGCGCCTGGGTTTAATATGCAACGGTGACTTGGATACTGCTTCCATGCGAGTCGACGCCTCGCTGGCGCGGTCCCTTCAGAAGATCCTTGCGCTAGTACTTCTCCATGCCACAACCCAACCAACATGTCACATGTGAAGGTGCCAATGAAACTTCGCCTGCTGGTCCAGAACCAGAGGGGGCCGGAGGTCTGCGAAGCACAACGAAGCTGTGGCACATCATGCACGAGCAGCAACAACAGTAACAGGAGTAGTCATGCGGTTCGGCGGAGTGGCGGGTTTCGCATTTACCAGAGGAAAGCAAGCGTCGGTTCGTGTGGTGCGAGATAGCTTTGCGCTTCGGCTCATTCTTCTGCGAGGTTGACACTCCCGCCTGCTCGGGGGAAGCATTGGCTTCTTCCTGGCGCGCACCTCGCACCATGAACCGTTCATGGTTCAGGGTCTTCGTGTGACGACAAGGGTCCGGCTGGAGCCTCTCTTGGGGGCTCCTGGCTTATCCATGGTCACTGCGGCCTGAAATTCCAAACCAGCATGACAAGCCTTGTCCTCTGCGCTGGCATCATCTTGCGCTTGGCTGAAGTCGGTAGCTTGCGTATCATCGGAATCCTGCACACAGCACACAAAACAACCTGCAGCTCGTTCACGTTCTGCGGGCTTAGCTCTTGCTTCCTCGTGATCATTGAAATCACTGTCGGACGACGCATCACGGAAGCCTGCATTGGCGAAGAAATCCTGAGAGAAGATGCCAACAGAGTCCAGGTCTGCTGCTTCTGCTAAGACGGGCAGCGGCCTCGTCGTCCCTCCGATCCTTGCCATCCAGAACAGCCCGCTGACCTCGCGTCTGCCTCGTCGGGCCTCTCATGTTGTGGTCTTGTACAAGTAGCTTCCAGCTTGTGTTCTGTCTCAGCTCCACTGATTGCTTAGGCCACGACGGTCCTGGATGTTCTGCTCCGGCATGGCCTCGGAAAGAGAAGCAATGTTAACGGCAACACACTGCGACAGTCTTAAGCTTTGATGGCCGGAGGTATGCTCCGCTAGATGTAATTTGGATGTTGCCCTTGTCTTTCCGTTTTGCGGAAACTGATTCTGTGCTGTTGGTTGAGGACTGGCCGAGTGCTGAATTATGGTCCATGTGCCCACTGCACGTAACCCTAAAATGACACTCAGTAGTGCCCGGACCGGCAAACCAGTGAGAAAAATCTCACAACTGTCTCCACTCACATAGTCAATCCAGCCTCGCTATCCTCGCTTGCCACCGGATCGCCTCGGGCTGCTGGCCAGCATCATCTCGACAGGTGGTATGGCGATGTCTCACAAAGAAATGAAAGCTGCAAAAGCAATGGATGCTTGTAGAGTCTGAGAAGTCTGCTGGCTTGCGAGTCCACCTCCGACTCGCCTCCCTCGCCTTCGCCACCATCGGCCTCTTCGCCTCATTGCTCCACAGGGCCCCGGGCCGCCCCAACCAAGTGGCGGAGGGTCTAAGGCTAAGTGTCCTGCCGCCAGATGCACTGTCTGCTGACTCCTCATCCTCGGAAGGCAGCTTAGCCGGGACTGCATGCTTGCAAGCCACAATTTTCATGCTGGCATGTTCGGGTATGCCTCCGATGCTTCGAGAGGCTTTCCAGCATTCTCACTCGGCATGGCGATGACGTGGTTGCGCTTTCTCCCTACGCTGATGCAAGATGGGCTAGCCGCAAGCCACCTTCCTTCATGTCGTTATCTCGTCGCATGACTGGCCGTCTGCAGACTTCGATCATATGCCGAGTCGAGTGGTTCCTGTCCTCGTTGTCTAAAAAGCAAGTTGAACATGCCAACTTTTGAGCCCAGAAAATCAGAATCCAATGCATGAAGCTCCGCCAATGGGCAGAAGCATTTTAGAATCTGCATGTGCAACAGGTCCAGTCGCGCCTGGCTTGCTACCGTCTTTGTTTGTTCCCATCCCGCGAGCATGAGTTCGCTATTCTCTTGGGCCGGAATTGGCGGACCTCATGGAGCATTGAGAGCAGGGAATCGAGCAAGTTGACCACACAGGCTCAGTCCATGGAGTGCAAGAAGGATTCACAATCCTGCGGCACAGCTCGATCCGTGAAGAGAACCGGACATGTCTCACCGTGCCTTATCAGGGCCTTGAGCTTCTGCACCTGCGCTCAGCGTTGCACCCTTCTTACAACAGAGTTTCATCGGAAGTTCCATGCCGCTACGAGACAACGCCTTGATGCATGTCGCCAATGTTCTGCTGCCTTGCGTGCTGCCCTACAGTGGTTTCAGTCTCCTTTGCACCCTCACTCACCCATCCAGGGCCAGGCCTGTAGAGCTTCAGTCCACCAAACAGCGACACTTCATCAGGCTCAAAGTTGGCAGGGTGGAATTGAAAAGACACCTGACCGTCGACCCGCGCGACGCTGAGCTGCTGCGGTTCTGCGTAAGCCCAGGGCTAAGCGGCAACCACGTCGCATAGCTTGCAAAAATATGCCCTCCAAATACTCCAGCCTCGGCAGCGATTCGCTTCGCCTTGACACAAAAATGTGGCGCAATCTTCGGGATCCTTGCGCCCACGGGAGCAGGTACACGAACAACACTGTCACATCATCAGGCCTGATTGCACATGGAGTGCAGCTTTTCTGCATCTCATGTCAACACCAACACATCGAAATGGCCAGGCCCGTCGCAGTGAGAAGCTGGGCGACGTGAAATCACACTCCCGAAATGTACACCTGGAAGCTTGAGGATAGTACATGATCGGATGCTGGTCCTGCCACCCAAGCGCCCTGCAGATCTCCGACGCCTCAGGCTTGGAGGGGGGCTATGCCTGCGGCCTGCGGGGACTTGGGGTGTGGGGGGAGCTATGCTTGGGGCTTGGGCAAAATGACGCTTGGGGCTTGTGGGGGACCTACGCTTGGGGCTTGGGCAAAGTGACGCTTGAGGCTTGCGGGGAGCTACGTTTCTTTCAGCAGCAGAAGTGCTGCTAAGCTCCGGGTGTCCCACCGTGCGGGACGCAAGCTCAGGCTCTCGGACGTGGCTTTTGGCAAGGACGTGACTTGACCACCAAGCTTCTTGAAACGGTTCTCGTCGAACCAGTCCAGTCAGTCCAGTCCTGCTTGGAGTTGCGCTGCCGTCCCCAAACTCCTGTACTGGACTTGCTCCTGCAACGTCGCTTCGGATTCCAGGTGGTGGGGTTCGCGGGGAGAATCCTCCTCCGGCCTGGTGCTCTACTCCGGCCGGTAGTGCTTGATGGATATATCGATGAAGGAAACTTTCTAAGAGCAGTGCTTGTCCGGCGCATCGTGTCACCACCATGGAAGCTGCTCCAAGTTTGTGCCGGTGGAGTTGGAAAGTGGAGCTTGTAGACCTGCAATGCTTCTGTAGAGTCTCTGGCGACCGCGGACCAACAGTGAGGAACTCCCGACCTTGAGGACCTTGCCAGAACGCAGTAGGTGTACCACGCCCACTGTCTCGGAGGCTGCCGCGGACGCGCTTGGGAGGTCTACCAAAAGATCTTCCAACATACTTCCTTCGACTTCTGTGGGTCGCGTAGAAAGGAATGGCAAACCCTGACAGAGCTTGCACTTGAAGTCCGCCCCGCGCTTGGTTCAAGTCGTGGCTGCGCGGCTTCGGCTGCAGGCTGTGTTGCTGTAGTTTATCCGGCCCCTGGTAGAAACTCAGTCCTCTAGCCGCGTGTACCTCCAGAGCCTGCAGCAGACTGACGAAGCGGCTCTAACACCGGCCCGTCCGTGTAGATGTTGAGGCGGTTGCCGTTAAGAACGCTCAATGTTCCTGAGCTCTGTACGCATTTGTACTTCCTCCACTTGGCCCGGCCTGCTATGCTCGGGGCTTGGTGCACGTTTGGGGCTCCGGGTCGGGAGCACAGCCTTCAGGCCCCCGTGCAGAGGTCTCCGTGCAGAGTGACGCTTGGGGGTTGGGATTGAGCTGCGCTTGAAGCTGTGCCGGCCGGCTTCCTTCGAGGTTGCCCAGAGCTGCCTTGTAGTTGTTGCGGCTTTTGCGGCTTCGGCGACGACTCCAGCAAAGAAATCTCACAGCTCCTACTTGGAGTTTTGTCTTGCCAAAGTGAAACCTGACCCGTGCCAGCTGGTGTCGCCTGGGTCAGCAAAGGCACCTAGCGAAGAGCTGCGAAGTGAGCCAGCTGACAGCAGTCTGCGAGCTGTTCTGCAAAAGGGGACACGGCGTCCGTTGAAGAGCCGCTCTCCGTGAAACTCAAGCGAACAGTGGACCCAGACTCTGCCTGCAAAGCCTGCAAGTCGGTTCCAGGCTGAACAGTTCTCCGTGGCCAGGCTCGTCTGTTGAGCTTTTACTGCTCCTTGCAGGCCGAGCACTCCAAGCGAAACAGCAGGGGGACTTCTGGCCTTCTGTTGTAAGGCTGGGACAAGGATGTATGCCCTTTTACCATGCACCAAAGCAGCATATGGGAGCGGGCCGCATGCAAAAGCTCGATGGTTTCGCAAGAACCTCGTGCTGCCGAAGCCGTGTGCAAGCCAGGTCTGCCTGACAAATTGCCGTTGGGACGGGAGGTCCAGCGAAACCGGGTTCCAGTCCTCCTCCATGGCAGCCAAAAGGGCTGCGTCCTGCTAGCCCCTGAAGTTGAAAACGCATGTAGCAGAAAAAACTAGTCCAGCACAGGTGGGCATCGTTTCAATTCTTCAAGAGACCCTCTCAGACATGAGCTCCTGGCCAGCGTGCTCAGCGCTTGCTTGCGCCTGCCTACAGAATGCAGGTCAGGATAAAGCAACCGTAGCTGCAGGTGTAGGTGTGGGGCTTCAGGTTGTCTGGATTGATGTCAATGCCGATTGCTCTCGCTCCACACCTGACTCTGCAAAGCTTCAGCAGCCGAAAACTACAGAGTCCTCGGGCTGCCACTCTGCGGCTGCGACACACCAACCACCCAATCCACAGCCGAGATCGCATGCCACGTCATCTGGACCAACCTTAACGACGGAGCGTGCCAGAAGTGCGGGAACACTGGCTGGGCTGATGAGGCTGCGACGCCAGCAAATTTGCAAGCAAAGTCCACCGTCACCTGACAAAAAAACATTCTGCATCGTCTTGAGTTTTGGAGTGACAAACAAACTCAGGCCTTGGGACACGTGATCAATGGAACCCATTTGCCGGCATAGGGCGCCTTGCGCAAACACAAGCAGATCTCATTGACCTCATCTTCGCAAGGCAGAGGCGGGCCTGCGGCAGCAGCGCGGGGAAGTCCTCGGCCATGCCTTTAGCAGTGCGACGGCTCCCACAATTCGGTGCGGGCCCTGCCTTCTAAAGGCTCAGAACTCGGCCCAACTTGCCATGTGCGGAGTCGGGAGCTCAGAACACGACATCGAACTCTAAGGATGCTAGGTGTCTTTGCTGACAACCGTTATGACATTTCCATGCTGGTATGGTGGTTCCATTCGAGGCCGATATGGGCAAGGAATTTTCGACGCAAACACTATGTTCAGGCAGGGCCACCGAGATGCCAGGGACTGGCCACCGTGGCCTGCACGATGCTCCTTTTTCGCGGCCATCTCCACATTTGCCAGCGCGCGGCTCTGGACTTGAAAGAGCAAGACACCTACAGAGTGCCTGTATGTACACTCACAGCCATCGTTTGGCGAGCACTGGGTGATGCCTTCTCCTCTTCATGAAGCTTTGTCGTGCCAAAGCTTTCGAACATGTCAACTGTAGAAGAAATGCAGAACAGGAGATCGGCCAGCTCTTCCAGTTGGCGCCAGCTTTGGTGAAACGGTCTCTACCATGAGTTGGCTTTAGCACATCTGAGCCTCCCCGGTTCATTTGATGCGAGCCAAGCTATTGCGAGGTAACGGCTAGTGTACACGCTGACTCATCACTGCGGTTTCCCGAGCACTTGCAGCATGGCAGCCCTATGTATGTTGATTTAGTGCCAGTCGGATAAAACAGCAGCTACAATGATAAACACGCACGATACTGAAGTGTTGGGACATAGCACCTTTCAAGCTCTCATTTGGCAAGTTGGCATCTCCTTCTCCGTAATGGGCTTCAAATCGTAAAAAGTAAGGATCGGATGCAGCCACGTCATGCAACCATCCTCCACATCCTGGATGAACTGTGCTAAATTGTCGTATGTCATCTCCCGGACGTCTTGCTGCACAATCTGCAGCTGGTCTTGCGGGTGTCCTGTGTAGACTACAACCGCTGGGAAAGAGGTTACACCAAAGTCCTTCCGAATCCACTCCAGGGACTTTTCATCAAAGGTGGATGCATAGGCCATGAAATATCTTGGGTAGAAGGTGTGGGCCAGTTTCTGGAAAAGAGGCCGCCAATGTCTCTGAGCCTCCTGGAGGGACTCATGTGCGGCTGGATCTGGCAGCATCGCAACGAAGCCTCGCAGCGTCGAAAGCGCAAGCACCATCTTAGATCCGTGCAAGCAATCATGCAGAGTGGCTTGCGCAACAGAACAAACACTTCATGGAACGAGCCTGCGTCCTGTTGAAGCACATACCACTCGTAGCTCATGTCGTTCAATTCACCAAACTTTGGAAAGATGTTGTCCGTGAGGAAAGTTACCACAGCGCTGTCATCTCTCGCGCGTGCCGAAAAGATCGGAGGCTCGTGGGAATGTTGAATGCTCAGCTGCTCTCCGGAAGCTTGTCCCGTCTTGTACCAGTGCCAATTCCCTGTCGGCCGGTACTTCTTGCTTACCTTCTGGAAACTTTTCAGAAAGCATGGTGCATGCAAGGAAATGCTCGGCTTTGTTTCCACGATCTTCTTTGGAAGCTTGTACTCCGGGCCCATCACTACGACATGACCTGGTATTTCGTTTGTACAATGCTCCGGTAGTGACTCCTCCATGAAGGACGACAAGTTGCTGTGACGTGCCGGAAGGACCCCGATCACCTGGGCCGTTGAAATTTGAACAGTAAACTCACATCATGCATGACTGAACACAGTTGGGGCGGAAGTACCCTGGGTCACCAGGCAGGGAAGTGATGCAATGCAGCAGCTTTCGAAGTGCGACAGAGTGGCTTTGTAACCAATCCCAGCCATCACTGCAACTGCCAGAGCAAGGAGAACGATGCTTGATCGACACTGCCGCTGCTCCAGATAAGGCTGATCAGGGCTAGCAGACCTCTTTTTTGCTTTGGGTTTTGGATCTGCTGCGTCCCTTTCAGGCCGCTTCTGTTTTGCACGCCGTCCTCTCTCTTTGCAAGCCTCGGCACCACTGCCGTGCTTCTTCTTGGGCCTCTTGTGGCTTACGTTTCCATTCGTCCCGCTGGAATTGTGATTCTTGTGATCTGCCAGCTGGTTGAGATCGTTCTCCTCGACCTGTTCGGCGAGTTTCGTTGCATCTTCAGGCTCTGATCTCTCCTCTGTTTCTTCCTCTTCCTCTTCGTCCTCCTCCTCGCCATCCTCTCCATCGTCTTCCTCAGCTTCCGGCCACGCATTTGTCGGGATTTGCGGTTGCTCTGGCTCCTCGTGAGAGGTACTCGTAAAGGCTTGCTCAGCTATGTCCTTCTCGTCACCTCCCAGGCTCTGCAAGCTCTGCATCTGCAGGCTGCTCCCGGTCACGGGGTCACGCACCATGTTGAGACCAGCCCATTGTCCTTCTTCGGGAAGGTAAGGATCCGCCCTGTTCAAGTCCAGCTGAAACACTGGCAGCGGCTCCACCCTGGTTAGCCCGGGAGGCGGCCGAAACGGAGGTGGAAGCCCAGGAGGCGCCTCACTGAGGCTGAGGTAGCATCTCACGTCTTCTGCTTGCTCTTGTGGAAGCTCAGCCGCCACCGGCTGTAGACTTGCCGCAAGAACTTCCTCCTCCTTAGAGACATTCTGACAAGGAACATCAGGAACATCATGGTCACAAGGATCTGGAGGATCCGGATCAGGTAACGTTCCAATAGCCTCCATTCCGCCATCATCTTGCCTAGCTGTCGGTGACTTCGCGGTCGAAGGCGAATCACCTTGTATGGCCTTCGGCTGGACTTTTTTCGTGGCGGAGCTGCTCAAAGCATGTGCTGCAAAGGGCTCTCCATCCGTCGAGCTGCAGCTGTGGCGAGCTTTCTTCAACTTCTCGTCACGAGCGAAGCCAGTGGTCGCAGAAACATAAGCCAGGATGCCCAACACCATCGGCAACAGTGCACTGGCCAAGTCGTTGGTTAAAGCGGCCGCAACACTGAACATAGTGTATTCAGATGAGGTCTGTGTGTTTGCAGCTTTAGGGGACGTGTCCCGCGATCGCTCGCAGTCCGCCAGCTGCTTGCGCAAGGCCTGCATCTGAGCTTCCAGTTCTGAGATCCGGTTCAAGAAGGAGATCTCCTTTTCCAGCGTCGCAACACGGCTTTGGAGCTCTTCGGTCTTCTCCGTCCCTTCACTGAGTGAACTCTGTGACTCCGCCTGTTCCGCCTGTTCCTGACCGAACAAGAGCAGGAGCGGCAGCAGGCGAAGCCTGAGATGAGCAAGGTCCACAGACACGAATTTCAACAGCAGCGGATCCCAAGGCAGTGCAGTGGGCCTAGGATTCCCTTTGCATGCAAGCCACCGCAACATGGCTCCTCGACCAAATTTCTACACCACGAAGATGCCGGAGCACGGGCATAAGCCCAACTACTACTTCATGTCTGACCGCTTAGAAGCTGCAACTTCGCTGTGAAGCAAGCGAGCGGGAGCCGTGCATCACACCCATGGCACAACCGATGCTTGCCACCCCCTTTTTCAAATTCCACGCACGTGTCTCTACCCAGTGGCATCACGCACTTGGCTTGTACCAAGGAGTGTGACTGAGGACACCTATGCACGACAGACCTTGCAGATATGCTGCAGGATCCACTTGTTCTGCGAGCTCCGCACTGCGGCAGTGGCGAAAGTTGTTCGGAGCATGTCTCTCGTTGCAGGACAGCTAAACCAATCTACTAAGTGTGCCAACAACCGGCACGCGCTTCAAGGATCTCTCCATTTGAGGTGCTCGCAATCTTGAAAGCTGCTTCCCGTATCCTGCAAGGCATGCCGCTGAACGGGATGCCCTCACAAGTAGAAGCTTTTGTGCCTGAGCTTAGCGGCTTAGCACTCTTCGTCAGGTTTTGGCTTTGCGATCGCTGAGCTTCCCGGCCATTACGTGACACGAGGCGTCATCTTTGGAGCGCCAGGTGCTCTGTTTCGCGACGTTAACTCGGCATCGAGTGCCTTCAAACGACTCACCTTGGCCGCATGACTACGCAGCCACCCCAACCGGAAGCCTCGTGCAAGCATGCAAGCCATAGCTATGACCCGAACATCTGCATCCTTCTTGGCGATATCTTCCTCGCCCGGCTTGGCATCCTGTGCTTGTCGCTGAGTCACAGCACCACGCAAGCCGTCAGTTCCCTGAGATCCGGACCTTTATCCAGAGGTTCCGCCACTCCTGGCACGAACGAGAGCGAAATCTTCAATCCCTGGAGCCAGTCCGAGTGAGGGCGGTGCCTCCACGTTCTTCACCATTTGAATGTGCAGAGGATGGAGGCCAGGAAAGACTCTCACCTCTGCTTCGCCCAGTCATCAACATTCCGGCTGACTGTCTGACTGTAAGGTGTTGCTGCTTAGACGCGCTCGCTGCGACGAAAGGAGCCACAAGAAAGTTGATGAAACCATGCTGTGAACCAGGTCGGTTCACCTGGAGTTTGTCA
>BGNK01003180.1:48568-81016 GCA_003297005.1 Symbiodinium sp. clade A Y106 | reverse complement strand
GGGGCGGAGGCGACGGACCCGGCGCGATGCGCTGCGATCCCATACAAAAGAAGGGAATGCCGTCGTTCTCCGTGTTAGCCCTTTTCGGCGTTTCCCCGAACGTCGATAGCACATGTCGGATTTGTGCAGGAGGCTTAGATGTTACGTTTAACGTTGGTCCTGGCTTGCTCCCCGAACTTGGGCTTGTGGCGTGTCCTTGCGTCTCGGATGTGGTTATCATGTTTGTCTTGTTTGGTCTCACAACAAACGACAATAGAATCAACAGAACGGGCAGGGGAATTTGCAGTCGTTTGGGTGTGTCGGTTGTGTCAACGGAACCAAGCAGCTCCAGCGCACAACTGCATGGTATCTTGTCATGGTTTCGTTTGGCCTAGCATCTTCAACATGAACAGCGCTAGACGAAACTATGAACAAACTGATCTAGAATGATACCCGAAGCAGGGTTACCCAAATCTTCTCCACATGAAAAACCTATACCGAGGTTTCCCTTGTCTACCACCCAAACAATCTCACAGCCGGCTAAGGGTCATGAGCTGGAGGCCACGTATGTGTGTAAGGTTTGGATCGGCGCCTTCGGGTAAGTTGTCAAGATGTGTCAGAGTCCGTTGCGTGAATCCCTAGTATGACTGCCCAAGCTGGTAGCAGCAGGTTGTGTTTCCGTTTGCGGGACCAGGTGCTTGCGAGGCACGCCAGGCGGGAAAGTCGTACGGGGGAAGCGAAAGGAACATTTGTGAGACTTCCTGGCCTCTGCTTTTGGAAGTCCTGGGCCCGATGTGCGATGTCATCGGACTTTACGCAGTGCCCAGGGACTTTTCAGCTTCACGAAGCAAGGCAAGGAGTGCAGCTGGAGACAGATGTTGTGCCTTTTCGTGATGCTGGTCGTCGACAGACCGTGACCTTTTCAACTTCTGAAACGCCAGCATGTTCTGCCTGTAGACTGTTGGGTTTAGCAAGGTTTAGTTTATCTGCGACGCAGCGCAGATTGATTTTTCCGAGTCTACCCCACAAGGGTTCGTGATCGGAAGATATGCTGGCAACAGTATTTTGATGAGCGCCTTAGCTCACGGCTTGCCAGAGGAGCTGCCGTGTCGAGAGAAATTTACGGGTCTGCCACAGAACCATTTTTGGTTCAGCAAAAGCAAGAGGCCACCACCATTCAAGGATGGAGAGGGACTGTTGAATACCAATCCGGTTTTCTTTCAGTTGAATTCTGGCATGTTTTCTGGTTGGATGTCCAGTGTTCGGTGGCCAAATTCGACATGCCTTGGAGTCAACGGAGAGAACTCCATGTCTTGTTCTGCTGTTTTCAGTCCACGATATAGCTTTAATGCTGGCGCAGAGGCAAGCAAAACGCAGATTCATTTGGACAGAAGTGCCGTCCGAAGCACTTCCCAGTTCCGAGTCCATGCTGTCTGCAGTGCGAAACACACTGCACTTCGATTGGGAGCCTGGTGCACAGCAGCAGACTTCGTCTGCTTTCTTGTCTCACCCCGTGTGTGGGACCGTTCGGTTTGCCAGACATGCGACGAAGTTTTCAGTCGCCATCTCTGAGACTCGGATACGAGCTTTTGAATTCTGGCAGACCCTACGGACCCTTCAACACGAGGGTTGCGTGACACGTTCTCGGTTGTAGTGTAGGATCTCGTAGTTTCGCCAGAGCATTGCATCGTGGTTCAAATCCAAGACGGCCGACAAGGCCGCGCCACCTCCAATCGTGAAGTGGCTGTGCCCTCATCGGCCTCAAGATGCTTGCTCTTAGCTTGGCCTGCGCTTCAACGTGGGCTGTGTAGTAGAACCAGCTCGACAGGCAGATTGTGCCAAACCCAACACAACGAACAGCGGATACAAAGTCGAAAGTGCGCAGTCAAGCAAACAACCAGTATTCCAACAGAACCAGGAGAGCGAGCAGGGTAGAAAGCAGTTACCTTACTGCGCATATGTATACATATTGCATATGTTTATATATATACATGGCCTGATGCTATGTATCTGTATAATCCAAATATGTGCATATATATATATATGTATGTGTTTACATGTAGTATATACAGTAGCCATGCATTGAGAAAACACAACCGCTCCTAATAAGAAATGAAACTGTCGATCCACTTAGTTCTATATTCCTTCTAGATATTAAGTATTTGAATGTCTAAGTTTCTGAGCATGTGAGTACCTGAGTGTGGGAGTATCTGAATATTTAAGTGTGAGTATTTGAATATGTGAGTATTTATGTTGAAGGTCTGAGATGCCGCTGGTATTGTATAATGCTATGATTATCTGAATTTACGTAATTTGTGAAGAATATTAATCGGGAAATAAGGTTTATATGTAGTATCTATTTTGAAGTAAGTTTTCTAAAAACCGACTGGATAAAGTATACTTCAAGAAATCGAATAGTAATAATCGAATAGTATATCGTTATATATGCTCTAATAAAACGGTGTCTTGCTGGTTGCACCCTCCGCCCCCTGTAACTTGGTCTTTTTCCGCTGTTCTTCGTGTCAGCCTCTTTGGTTGTCTCGCGTGACTAGAATCCTGGAAATTTTAGTGTCGCGAGCGCTTCTCTGCCGGTACTAAAATACTGAAGATTGTGGTGGCTTTAGGAAATCTCGCGGTATAAAAATCTTCTTAATTTTGGTAGCTTTAGGGTGATATTCTCGCGGTGATAAAATTCTATAGGTTTTTTGCGGAGGCTCCAGTGTAGTGCTTGTTGAATGAAGCCAAGTATTAGTCGCATGTCCGGGTTCGTGTTTGGGTGCGTGTCTGGGTTAGTGTCCGGGATTGAATCTGGTTCGCGTCCGGGTTCGTGTCCGGGTTCGCGTTCGGTTCGTGTCCTGGTTCGTGTCTGGTTCGTGTCTGGTTAGTGTTTGGGTTCGTGTCGGGTTCGTGTCCGGTAGTATTTAGATTCATGTCTGGTCCGTGTTTGGCGGTTCGTGTGTGATTCGTGTTTTGGGACTTGTCTTTCTATTACTAAGTTTTGTTTATAAAAAAAATATTTATGTTAGATCGTGGATGGCTCTCGGGGTTCTTGATGATTCCGATGGCTAGAAATATGGAAGATCGATGATTGTTCAAAGATGGTTGTTGACAAGAAAATTTTTGCTTGTAAATTCGATAATTTTCGTGGATTTACGGAAATCTATTAATTTTCGGCGTCTCTAATAGAAGAATTGGTTTTTGATTTATTATTATTAAATTCTGCTCATTAGGTCACTCGGCCGTGGATGGATCTCGGGGTTCTCTCTACTTCAACGGCTCCGATGGATAGAAATACGGAAAATCCAAGGTTTTTCAAGGATTCTGAAGGAAAAAAAAGAATTTCAAATTTCTACTATTTTCGTGGATTTATGGGTATCTACTAATTCCGGCGTCTCAAATGGAAAATTTGGACTTGATGTTCTAGTATCAAATTCCGCTAATAGAATGTGGTATTTATATTAGGCCGCGGGTGGATCTCGGGATTCCCGACGATTCCGATGGCTAGAAATACGGAAAATCGACGGTTTCTCAAAGATGGATACTGAAAAAAAGGAGTTTTCACCTGCAAATTCGACGATTTTGGTGGATTTACGGGTTTCCACCAATTTCGGCATCTCCAATGGAGAATTGGGATTTGATGTTCTCTTATCAAATTCCGTTTGTAAAATGTGCCATTTACTTTAGGCCGCAGGTGAATTTCGGGGTTCTTCTTCTTCTTCTTGGTGGTGGTGGTGCTGTTGTTGTTGGTGTTGTTGTTGTTAGAGAGAGGGAGAAAGAGAGAGAGCGAGAGAAAGAAAGAGATCGAGAGAGAGAGAGATAGAGAGAGCGAGCGCGAGGGAGGGAGGAGAGAAGAGGGAAGAGAGAAGCGAAAAGAGAGAGAGTTTGCGCGGAGAGGGGGGGCCGGGACGCTGCCCTTTCTCTTCACCTCGTGGGGAGGCGGGGGAGCAATCCCCAGCCCATAGCCCCAGCGAAAGAAAGAAAGAGAGAGAGAGAGAGAGGCAGCCAGCAACCCACATCCGCAAACCTAGAAGGGGACTTGAAAGTGTACGATTAGAGACGGGAATTTTTAGAATTAGTAGGTGATGGAGTGGCCAATTCATGAGGGGCCCAAATCTATTCGTACAGAGCACCGCAGCGTGGAATACTTACGACAAGTTGACGCAGATACGAATATGATCAGCAAGGCGGGGACAGCTAGCATAAAACCTGTAAAGCACGAGTATCAAGGGGGCCTTGCTGAAATGTTTAGGAAACATGTCTCGCAACAGACACTCACAGAGGCTTCGCGCATGCGCGCAGGGGTGGTAGGGTCCTATCCTGCTGCCCCACACGCCCGGCAAGCAAGCAAGCAAGAGAGAGGGAGAGAGGGAGAGAGGGAGAGAGGGAGAGGGGAGAGAAGAGAGAAGAGGATAAATCGGCTGGGACCATGTGTTGTAACTGTTGATGTTGATGTTATTGATGCTCTTCTTCTTTTTATTGGTGGTGGTACTGTTGTTGATATTGGTGTTGATGCTATTAGAGAGAGGGAGAGGAGAGAAAGAGAGATAGAGAGAGAAAGAGAGAGACTTTGGGGGCGCGGAGCGCCGGGGAAGAGGGTCGCTCCCTCTTCCTTCATTCTCGCGAAAGAAAAAGAGAGAGAGGGAGGGAGGGAAGATAAAAGAGAGAGAAGGGGAGAGAGATAGAGAGAAAGAGAGAGAGAGCGAATCATTCCAAAGAGATTGGAAAATTGGAGAATAAGGAGCAAACCACTCCGAAAAGATTAGGCAATTTGAGAACCAGGGATAATCCGCTCGAATCAAACTATACTAGGCGTTTTCAAAACAAAGAGTAAAACAAACGATAAAGACCAGAAATTTGATAAAAAAGAACAAACCGCTCGAAAAGGACTAAGCAATTTGCGAATACTAATAGAAAATCGCTCGAATAGAGAACTTGAGATCAAGGTACACACCGCTTGAAAGAGGCTAGAGAATTTGAGAACAAGGCGCAAACCGCTCGAAAGATCTAGGTATTTAGAGAACAAAGAGCAAATCGTTCGAACAAGGCTAAATAATTTCTGAATATAGAAGCGGACCGCTCAAAAGAGACTTTGAGGGGCAAGAAGCAAATCCCTAAACCGCTCAAAAGAAACGAGGTGATTTGAGCAAAAGGAGCAAGCTATCCGATAGCGACTGGAGAATTCGAAAATACCGAGCAAGTAACACGAAATAGACCAGAGAAATTGAGAAAAATGAGCAAATGACTTTGCAGAGACTGGAGAAATTGAGCAAAAGGCAGCATACCTCTCGAAAACGATTCGGGAATTTGAGAGCAACCAGCAAAGCGCTCGAAACAGACTAAAGAATTTCTAAAAAAATCTAGAGATAGAAAATAAGGAGCAAACCGCTCGAAAGAGATTAGAGCATTTCTTAAGAAACTGTTGGTTTCAATATAAGGCACAAACCGCTCGAAAGAGATTTGAAATAAAGCTTTAAACCGCACGAAAGAGATAGAAAATGGAGCAAGTCAATCGAAGAAGATTATAGAATTTGAGAATAAGGAGCGAACAATTCGAAAGGGATTACAGAATTTGAGAAGAAACGATAAATCTTTCGAAAAACTATCAATTTGAGAATAAATAACAAATAAATTGAAAAGGATTTCGAAAATTGAGAATATAAATAAGACTGCTCGAAAGAGACAAGAGAATTTGAGAATAAGGCACAAATTGCTCGAAACGGTCTCGCAAACTTGAGATCTTCAGGAGTGAATCGCTCCAAAAAGATTTATGAAATTCGGGAATAAAGGTCAAATTATTCGAAAGGCACTAGGCAACTTGAGAACTAATTGGAAAGAGATTATAGACTTTGAAAATAAGGAGCAAATCGCTCTAAAAAGAATAGAGAACGTGAGAGTAAGGATCATTCCGCTCGGGTCAGAAAAAGAATCAAAATATCTGAAAGAGATGATAAAGTTTGAGATCCTCAGAACAAACGACTCGAAAGGGACTAGAGAATTGCAAATTAAATAGCAAATCGCTCGAAAAAGATTGTCGAAAAGAGATTAAAGAGCAGACCAAGCGAAAGAGAGTAGAGAATTTAAGAAAAAATTATCGCTCGAAAGGGACTCGAAAGTTTTGAGATCTCCAGGAGTGATTCACTCCGAAGAAATTCGAAATTTGGAGAATAAGGAGCAAGTCGTTCGAAAAGGATTAGGCAATTTGAGATTCAGGATTAAAGCAGTCGAGCCAGACTAAGGGATTTCAGAATAAAGAGCACAACAAACGAAATAAACTTGACAGCTAAAAAAGTCAAATCACTCGAAAAGAACGAAATTTAGGAGTATTAAAAAAGAACCGCTCGACCAGAGAATTTGAGAATAAGGTGCACATCGCTCGAAAGAGACTAGAGAATTTGAGAACAAGGCGCAATTCGCTCGAAAAATCCTAGCAATTTTGACTTCAAGGAATAAGTCGTACGAAAAAGATCAGAAATAAATCAGAATATGGGAGCAAGCCACTCGAAAGATATGAGAGATTTTGAGAAGAAAAAGCAATCACTAAGCCGCTCGAAAGAGACGAGAGGATTTGAATAAAAGAGACAAAATATTCGATAACGACCAGAGAATTGGAAAATAATGAGGAAGTAAAATGAAAATATTTACATATTTTTAGAAAAGATAGCCGACGAGTTTTCATAGCTTAGAGAATTTGAGCAAAAATAGCAAACCATTTCCAAACGACTTGGAATTTGAGAGCAGCCAAGAAAACGTTCGAAATAGATCGAAAAATTTCGAAAGAAATTATAGAAATCGAAAATATGGAGCAAACTAGAGAATTCGAGGAATTCAAACGAAACTAGAGAATTTGAGCAAAAGGAGCGAAGCACTCGAAAGAACTTTTTTAATTTGAGAACAGATAGCAAGCCGTTAGATCAGGATTTCGAAACTTGAACATGATAAAAAAGCTCGAAAGAGACTAGAGAATATGAGATCAAGGCACAAATTATTCGAAAGGGACTTGGCAATATGAGATCTTCAAGACGGAACCATTCCAAAGAGGTCAGAAATTTGGAGAGCAATGAACAAACCATTCGAGAGAGACTAAGTAATTTGAGAACCAGCAGCAAGTCGCTGGAAAGAGACTAGAGAAATTGAGAATAAGGAGCAAATCACTCCAAAAAGAATAGGGAATTTGAGAATGAAGAGCATACCGATCCAAAGGGTCAGAAAGACAACCAAAATATTCGAAAGATAAGAGAAGAATTCAGATCCCCGGAAAATCGATTCGAAAGGGACTAGAGAATTTCAATTTAAAGCGCAAATCATTCGAAATAGATGGATAAATTTCAGAATAAAGAATAATTCAAGCGAAAGAGATTTGAGAATTTGAAAAAAAATTCAATCATTCGAAAAATTCGAATCAATTTCGAAAGTTTGATAATTGGGAATAAGTCGTTCGAAAAAGACTCGGCAATTTGAGAATCAGGACTAAAGCAGGCGAATCAGACTAGGAGATTTCAGAATAAAAATAACAAATGAAATAGACCTGAAAACTAAGAAAATCAAATCTCTCGAAAAGGACTAAGAAATTTGCGAATATTAAGCATGAGCCGTTCGATTAGAGAATTTGAGAATAAGGTGCACGCCGCCCGAAAGAGTCTAGAGAATTTGAGAATAAGGCGCAGATCGCTCGAAAAATCCTGGAGATTTAGAGTTCAAGGAATAAATCGCACGAAAAAGATCAAAAATAAATCAGAATACGTGAACAAACCGCTCGAAAGAGACGAGAGATTTTGAAAATAAAATCAAGCCGCTAAGCCGCTCGAAAGAGACGAGAGTAGTTGAGATAAAAGCCGATATATTCAGCTGCGAATCCCAATAGCAATCAAAAATCATTGCACAATTAATGGTAATAAATCGTATTTCTTAGCACTGGGGCACCACTTCGAAACCACAATCAATAGCTAGAAATCGTACTTCTTAGCCCTAGGGCACCAGTTCTTAACCACAAGCAACGGCAACAAATCGTAATTCTTAGCATTAGAATACCACCTCGAAATCATATTAATGACCACAAGCCATATTTCGTATCATTCGGGCACCGTTTCGAAATCACAAGGAACGGCAACAAATCGTACTTCTTAGCACTGGGGCACGATTTCAAAACCACAAGCAATCGCAACAAATCGTATTTCCTAATCCATGGGCACCCCTTCGAAACCATAAAAAGCGGCAACAAATCGTACTTCTTAGCACTGGGGCACCAATTGGAAATCATAAAAAACAACAACAACTCGTACTTCTTAGCACTGGAGCTCGATTTCGAAACCGCAAACAACGGCAATAAATCGTATTTCTTAGCACTGCGGCACAAACCATAAACAACGGTATCAAATCGAATTTCTTAGCACTCGGGCACCACTTCAAAACCACAAATAAAGGCATACAGTCGCATTTATTAGCTCTGGGGCACCGCTTCGAAATCATAAAGAACGACACAAATCGTATTTCTTAATATTGGGGGCACGACTTCGAAACCACAAACAACGGCAATAAATCGTACTTCTTAGCACTGGGGCACCACTTCGAAACCACAATCAACAGCTACAAATCGTACTTCTTGGCCCTGGGGCACCAGTTCTTAACCACAAGCAACGGCAACAAATCGTAATTCTTAGCGCTGGGGCACCACCTCGAAACCACATTAATGACAACAAATCACATTTCTTAACATCCGGGCACCGTTTCGCATCACAAGCAACGGCAACAAATATACTAGGATACCTCTCCGAAGCCACAAATAACAACAATAAACCACACTTTTTAGCTGTAGGACACTATTCCAAACCCATAAATAACGGCAGCCAACCGAACTTCCTAGCTCTGGGGCACCGCTTCGAAATCACAAACAACGGCAAATATATCGTATTTCTTAGTGCTGGGACACCACTTCGAAAGCACAAGCAATATCAATAAATCGTTCTTCTTAATACTGGGACCCAGGTCATCGACTTAAACACCGACTGGGAGAGCGACCGGCGCACCGAGCTTCTCAAGATATATTCAAGATATAATCTGAGATAATCGAATTTCATAAGACGACTCAAGATCTGGATATGGACCAAGATACGACTGCCGAAATATGAGCGATGCGCAAGCCAGATACGAATAAGACGTAGGATCGGGGCATCAATCCAATCGCCGACTGACCGAACGATAGGCACACCGAACTTCTCAACCGAATAGCGTAATCTTCTCAGATCAAAACCTCGTGTCTTTGGAAATCTAAACGGATGTTTGGATCATTTTATTCCTGCGGTTGCTGCAGCCTATGGCAAAATGCGCACGACACTATGCCGGGATTACGATATTTCTTAGATCCCCGACCGGGACATCTTTCGTTCAATAGACGCAAGCATCTATCGGTATACGACTGGGGCACGGGCCCAAATATCAACCAAGATATCGATCCGATCAGAGATTGGGAGAGCGACCGGCACGCCGAGCTTCATAAGACCGGAACACGACCGGGATACGGACCAAGAGCTTCATCAGACCGGGACAAGTCCGAGATAGAGACAAAGATATGACTTGCCGACATATGAGCGATACATAGACCGGATACGGCCAAGATATAATTGAGATACCAATTCAATTACCGACTGACCGAACAAGCACACCGAGCTTCGCAATAACGGGATATGATGAAGAGACCGAATAGCGTAATCTTCCCAGACTGAAATCTCATATCTTTAGAAATCTAGACGTATATTCGGATCATATAATTCCTACGGTTGCTGCAGCCTACGGCAAAATTCACACGGCACTATGACGGGAACGCGATGATTTTGACCGTCGGAGAATTGAAATTTCCTAGCATTAAATTAACTTAAGTCCTTCTCGTAATTTCATTTCCATTTATCAAGGGACCTAAAATTCTAAAAGCTAGACCCGAAACCCTAAGAGCCCACGGACCTCTTAATTTGGAGAACGAGATAGTTCCGATTTTTTTAAAAATCCCATTTTGATATTTTTCTGATGATTATTCTGAATTAGATTATATTTGATTGATCGGTGCTAGCTAAGCTACTTTGCAAGAAAAGCTAAGCTATTTTGCAAGAGCGACTGTATAGTAGAATATGAAATTTTGAATGTTTTTCCCAGATATCCGTTCCCCTCCCCGGCTATAGAGTTGGGTTTGTAGTATATGAGAGTGATTTCTTCTGAAGATTTGGTTTAAAATATAATATATTTTTGAATCGGTTCCCGATAGGGAGAATTTCAGTGTATTATTGAGCCAGGGCAACCTGGCTAAAGATTTGATCAGATCTATGATCGAGGTATCGATTATCGAATAGATTCCAATATCGATCGATAGATGAATTGATAACGGACCCAAATACCTCCCAAATCCCCGATTCAAATACCGATTGCGAGAGCGATAGACATATCGAATTTCTCAAAATCGGTAAAATCAAAATAATCGATTTTTATGAGATCAGGATAAGACCGGCATATATTTCAAGATATGACGAATATGAATATTTTATGGACCGGATATGATCAAGATATAATCGAGATATCAATTCAAATATCGCTTAAACGAACGAGAAATTCTTCGAATTTGATATTAGAGGGGAACGACCAAGAGACCGAGTAGCTTCAATATTAGAATCTCTTCAAATGAAATTCATATATCTTTAGAAATCTAAGTAGATTTTTTCTATTATATTATTCCTACGATCCTTTTTCCCTATGATAAAAATCATTCGACATTCTGAGGATGACGTAATTCTTGCGAAGAATATAAGAAATAATCTAATTATAGATCAAATTAAATCTTATTCTCAATTTCTCTAATTAAGAGATAGATGCAAATATTGATTAGAAATGATTGAAATAAATGATGGAGATACCGACCGAGATACCAATTCAAATCCCTACTAAGAGAACGACCGATACACCGAGCTTCATAAAATCGGAATTTAATCGGTTCAAGATACGGCTGCTGAAATGCGAGCGATATAATAATCAAAATATTATTTATAATATGGCCGAGATTTATTTTATATCTGATATATTAATCAAGATCCCGACCATTATAAGACCGCGCCGACGCCGAGATATCACGACCGAGTGGCAAGACCGAATAAACGAAAACTCAATTACATTAAGTAATCTTATATGATTATTATTATCATTATTATCGATGAAGTTTCAGGAACAAATCGTAAAGCTCTCGTATTTTATTTATAAATAGAGATATCATATATCAGATCTGAGATAGAATGAAAAATCTTAACAGCCGAGAAAAAAGAATGACGATTTTTCATATAATAATTTCGAAATTAAAAAATCTAAATTTAGGAGATCTATGAAATCTATTCAATTTATAGCGGGGTTCTAGAATCTATATTATAATTGATTCTCTAATTCTTTTTCTTCTTCTCTTTCTCTATTCTCTTCTCTATCTCTTTATTTTTATCTATATTATCTTTTCTCTCTTCTTATTCTCTTCGTTTCTTCTCCTCTTTTGTTCTTCATTTCTTCTCTTCTTCTTTTCTTCTCTTCTTCTTTTCTTCTCTTCTTCTCTTCTTCTCTTCTTCTCTTCTTCTCTTCTTCTCTTCTTCTCTTCTTCTCTTCTTCTCCTCTTCTCCTCTTCTCCTCCTCTTCTCTTCTCTCCTCTCTCCTCTCTCTCTCTCTCTCTCTTTCTTTCGCCAGGGCTATGGTGCAAGGGCTTTACCCCCTATACCGCGCGCTTGTGCGCCCCCGATAGTTGCGGGGGACAGAAAGTTACATGAAGCCACGGCTAGCGGGAGCCTAAAAGGGAAGAGGCTTCCCTCTGCAACTCAACTCCGGAGTATAGACAAATAAATCGAGAAGATTCACGACGAAGTTCCAGAAACTAAGTCCAGTAAGAAAGATTGAAGAAGGCTCCAAAAGTGGCCACTTTGTAAGCCTAGGAAAGCGCGCTGAGTAAGTTACAAGACTTCAACTAGGACTCCGGTCTACCAAAATGCGGGAGACTCCGCTCCTCTGGAATATCTGATAAAAATCAAGTCAGGGAGCCCGTACGGGGCAATAGGATCGGATTTGGGTTGGCTCCAGCGGCCCATCATTATGGTACAAGCCAAGATAAGATACTCGGCTACTACGGAAGATCCATGCAGTTAGGATTGAAATGGAGGCAAGATATAAATCAACCTAATCAAAAGGTCTTGTAGGGGATCCTTGGGGGTCCCCTCTCTCTCCCTCTCCATAGCGTAAACACGTAAAACCGATATGGCGTTTGCATCGGTTTTTACGAGTCTTCTTGCACTCGAAGCACCTTTTTAGGGGAGAATCGGTGTTTCGTGTTAGGGGGGGGGGGGGGGGTNGGGGGGGAGTTTGCTGAAATAGTCAAGAAAAGAGAGGAGGAGAGACTGGAGAGCCAAATTTCCGTATAATTTATGCCCGGGCCCCGGAGTTCATTATTATTATGGAGTAGACACGAAAGGTTAGATATGTCAACTTTCTATAGATATTACAAATTAAAAAAAGTCGCTCGAAAGAGAATAGAGAATAACTACAGAAAATATTAATTAGAAAACAGCAAAGAACCCGCGAAAACAGGGAGCTCATGAGGGAGCGAAAGACCACGAAGAGCAGCGATCCCAGGACGAGAAGTCCGCGAAGGGTAAAGGAAATAAATCAATATCTATATTGAAATTTCTTGAAAGTGTTCTTGAGTACGGGGATACTGTGTTAGATCGCGCTCTTAAAGTCTTGAAGCCGGTAATCTGACTCCTATTCTCAAATCTCGCACGCTTCCCCAGACCGCCAAAAACGAATTTGTGGGCTCGCCTGCTGGTGGAAAACATGTAATAGGGTAATCCTATGGTAATCTCGCCCCCGACAAAATTCTTAGAGGGATAGTTAATGTGCATCGGGGTCTTGTACTATCTGTAGTGTCCGAAAAGCTAACACCACATACCAATGTAGTAAAATTGTAGCATATGAACGTCATTCGAGAATGTGAATGCATCTTCATGTGCTGGCACGTTTCCTACTGTATGTGTGTCGAGTGGTATGCTGGTTTACTCAGGTTCAGTCTCTGCAAAAACTGAAACCGATAGCATAGCATTGAAATTGAAATGTGTTTTGCACGCTTCTCGAACGTCCTTCTGTTTAAGAAGCTTGCCGTCCTTGATAGGAAGCCTTCTGACATCTCTGGAACCTGGAGTCGCGGCCACAAGTGAAGCATCTTGGATCCAGCTCCCCCGGGCTCCCCCGGCCTGAGGTGCCAAGAAGTCGAGCAATGGATAACAATGGATTTGGCCCTCCTCCAGGTGCATACTCAGTTCCTCAGAGCTTCGCATACGCCGGCTAAAGTCGACGAGCAGCAAGGCCCTCCCAGTCCAAGCTGGAGCCAAGCTGCGACGCGATTCTGTCTGAAGGCGTTGACCAGCCTCTCGATTTGATCGCGGAATACTTCAGAGCCACCATACTCCAAATGAACCTGAGACAGGCAGGTGTGCCCTGCAAGATGCCGTACAGTCAAGCTTTGGGGGTTCATGTCGGCACGAAGCATGGCAATTCAGACTGTTGCCTCTGCTGATGGCATGTGTTAACAAGGGCACGGTGTGCGATGCAGGGCAAGAGGTGAACTGGCGGCCAGGAGAAAAGAGCATCCTGTGACAAACAAAGAGCAGCTATGGGAAGCTGTTGCACCTGTAGCTCTTCCCCGTGGTGACTTTCAAAATGAACCCAGTGCAGCTTTGACAGTACTGAGTGGACCAGCAGGAATTAGCAGCTGCCGCCCAAGTTGCTGAGCACTTTGCCTGCAAAGTTGTGACTGCTATTTGTATCGTCCCCACCGTGCAGGGGTTGTGAGCTTGAGGGCTTTAGTTTTAACGACGCGTCTCTCGGGAGTTTGCTGCTCCATCGAAGCTATGTAGGATGCCAGGAGGCAGGAGGAAAGTTGGAGGGCCAGGTCTCATGCCGCACAGGCGAAATGGCTGGATCCTCCGGGAGCGGTCAAAGAAGAACGTAAGAGCAGGCAGAAACTTGCGGCTGAGTCCAGCTCTTGGCTAAGCAATGCTAAGCACATCTACAGACAAACAACGGAATGAGGAATCTATGAATCACTTTTGTTTATTTCCTCTGCACGTTGACAACCTTAAGCCCACGAGTTTCCAAGCTCGTTCTCATCGCAGCGTGCCTCCAGCGGCCAAGTCGATGCATAAATCTTTGCGACAGCACGCGCTTGCTGCCGCGGTAGGAAATCTACCTCCTGCCAGCAGGAACTCCGGACTTCTACCGAAACTCCAGGCATGTCCACTCGAACCGAGCCACGGCAGTTCGCCTTCTTGAAGGCTTATGAAGAGTATTCGTACTTTTAACGTTGCGAGCACACTTTCAGATGATCACGAAGAAAAACAACAAATGGATGTTGATGTAAGCCAGAGAGAGAGAGAGGCAGACAGAGCGACAGAGAGACACAGAGAGAGAGAGAGACCCTGACCCAGCAACACAAACGTAAGCAACCAGAACAAAAATCACGAAGAACAAGAAGATCAATCACAGAGACGAGCAAATTGAGCCAGGAAGAACAGAAGAAGGCAAACAAGCAGGCCCAAAGCAAAACAATGTTAAGCAGAACACTGCTAATCAATCTTGTCTTACTCTTGCAAATCAACGCATCATCCTTGCTGCTTAAACGACCCAACCCAAATCAAGATTGACACAAAAAAAGACAGCACCGACTCGACCCACACGTCTCGGCTGGAGGGCTCCAGCAGTCATACTCTGGCCGACTGCACACGACCAGTTCCACAAGTTTTTGTCAACCCTCTCTGATGCAGCCGTCAACAGATCACTGATTTTCAGCCCCGGCGCCTCATATTGGAACCTCAGTCGGGCATTCTCAGCTTCATGTATCAACACTGACAAGCCGCCACAAGCCATTCTCAGCCCAGGGGCCAGGAGTCGGACGTGTTGTCCGCCAAGTCGACCCAAGGGCTGAGTAACAAGACACCTGTTTTCGAGGCAACATGCCCAAGGCCGGGTCCTCTGCACCTTCGAAGCCTGTGAGCCTTCAGATCAGTTGGTCCTACCGGTTTGCTACAGTACCAATGGCCAGAAGGCTCATGCATCTGCAAGTGATTAGTGTTGCTACGAGGGAAATCAAATTTGGTGAGACTCGAAGGGCGCACTTCACGCAAAGAGCCACATCGTGAAGCCATGTGTGGGCTCAGGCTCGCACCTGCCACCTTCTGCAGATGTGTGGATACCTTTCACTTGCATGTAACCATTGGGGGAGTGGCCCGCATGCAACGCAAGTGGAAAGCACCTACTGCTGGATCTTCGTGAACTGTGAGAGCAACGTTCCAACTGACTCAAATCTCTTATACCTTCATATCAAAACTCGAAGACTCCCAGAAGTCAAGTGTCCTCCCTCCCCAACCTGTTCTGCGCAGGCTCGGCGTGCGACTTCCAGCGCGAGGTTGCCACCCGCACTGTCCTTTGTAGGCTGAGGCTCATGTCATCTCATGCCCATGGCACTTCAGCGTTGCAAGTCCGAAGGCTGTTCTGGGCTTGTCGAAGATAGGTGGAGGCAAGGAACGCCTCCAACGTAGACGTCTTGCTGCGTGTTGCGGCTCCGGAGGACCTCCGGGTCGAGCCGTCAGCTGCACGATTTTCAGCGCCTCAGAGGCCCTGCCTCGTAGCTCTTCCACACGTCCGAGAGTGGCTCGGGAAAGGGATACTTTGGAGGTTTCCTGAGCTCGCAGGCTTGTGTCGGCGGCGTGCTTAGAGTGTACTCGGTCTTGACTGAGCCGCCGATAGTTTGGGCAGAAGATCGCACATTGTGACCGCTCTGCCACCTCGGCACATCACAGACATGTTCCGTTCTGTACAATAACCCTTCACTGCCAAGTGACACGGCTCAGGAAAAGCCGATGGGTCCCAGGTGAGCAAAACCTCAGCTCGCAGGCGGCTTGGTCCAGGTCCACATCTCTCCGACTCAACGGTGCCTTATTGTCCGAGAAACATGAAGCCGCCACCATGAGCCCAAACAAGCAAGTTATCCACATGGCTGTTTGCGTCCTGCAGTCAGGGTCTCAGGACGGAAGGTGCTAGGCCTTTCTTTGGTGCTGCCTCTGGGATGTGCCACTCCCCGGGGACACCACCGACGGTGTCCTGCCGCGTGTTCTCCGCTCACCGCTATGCAAACATGAACTGAGCTGCCCATCGTTGGCCTGCTCCACCGTCACACGGGATGGAAGTGTGACAGCAGGGAATGCAAAGTTGTTCGTGACGGGCTTCACGAACTGATCCGCCTAAGAGACAGGTGGCTCTGAGGATTGAGGTGCGACAGACGGAAGACGGCGGGACATTGAATTGCGGGAACTCCGCGATCGGGGATTTGTTCCCTGCAAGAACCGGTGTGGCCCCGGTCTTCTGAAACAGATGTGGCCACCGACTCATCTCGACTCCATGGCTTCCACCTCTCGCTGCTCCCGCTTGAATATTCCCGGGAGCCGGACTCCGGAGAGCAGCAGCCATGGTGGCATGCGCCTGCACAGGCTTTGAAACAATGCAAGTGCAGAAGTCCCATGCTACGATAAGTGTCAATCCACACAGGTGCTTCTTCGGCATCACGTGCAAGAGTACGACAATCCCTCGACCTTCATTGAACATTGGTCTCAGAGCAAAATGGAAGGTCTGAGTCTGAGCTTCAGTCAGGAACCGTGTGAAACCAGATAGGCTGTGCTGGACGTGAGAGGCCGAAGCCACGGCCTCAGAGTCTCACGGAAGACACCAATCGCGGCCACGAATGTCGCCGGAAGGCCGGGCCCAGGTGGAACGACCATGAAGGGAAAGCACGGGAAGCAGGCCAGCTTCTCAAGGAAAGATGCCCAGTTGCGGGCTTCTAGCTGCAACACAAACGCATGATGTAGATCTGCTGCGTACGTGAGAGAAGTTTTGAATCTGAGCATGCAGGACCCAACGTATATCCGACAAGGCCAGCATCTGAACATGAGATGAAGTTGAGACAAAGCAAACCAGACGAAAGGGGGAAGCCTAGTCAAGCCGGGAGGGAGGGAGGGAGAAAGGCAGCTGGGAGATCAAGAGCACATTGGCCCTCTAAAGACACCGGCCGGTTCGAGCCAGCTTATCAGCTGATCTTGCGCGAGTCGCATCTCGGGTTAAGACTACACGGAGTGCGTCGTGGTGCATCCTGATGTCTTTACTGATGCGTGCGTGATGTCGAGAGCAGACTACTGCGGCAAGCTCAGAAAGTGAGCTTGACAACATGATGAGTCAGCCCAAGGTCGGCAGCTACCTGCTTGTCCCTGGTTGCAGCAGACGAACCACCCCTTCAGCAAGTTCTATCCTCATGACCACACGGAGCCTTCCATGCGCTCAACAGCATTTCTTTCCGTGACTTCTCAGGGTCAGATTGGTCGTGCTTGTTCTGCAAGACCAAATCCAGCCAGGGTGACTCACCTCTCGCAGCTGACATGATGCAAGCCTGCGGTCGAGAGTACTAGATATCGCCACTACTCAACACTGCACGGGCCCAACCCCGAGAACTGCATCATTTCGAGGCCTTTCCGGTTGAGCTCGCCCCGGACCTGGTGCCAACACATGGGGCAGAAGCTCCAAGAATCGTTTCACAGCCGGAAATGTGGAATTTTTGGCAAAAGTGGAACCAACTTGCGGACATTCCGGCAAGGCTTGCCACAAAGTCGCCGAGCCGAAGCCATCCCCGTGGCCCACGAAGCCAGGCACCTGCGGAGCAGTCCGGGGATGGCAGACCCGTGCAATTGCCGAGTATCTGCGGGCTCTGCACATGCACAGCCATGGTGGGATGTCAAAGCCCTTAACGTCGTCGGGCGAGGCCAGTCAAAAGCAGTGCCAAATATGGGAAGATGCCATCGAAGTCGGACATGCGAAGTAAAAGTAGCTGGAAACCCAGCGTGATTGCTGAAATGTGTTGCACCGAGGTAGGTAAACAGTACGTCTCCAGGGCCTGCGACGAGGGCACCGCATAGTAGACCACCTCGGACGAACTTGTCGTTGCAGGACCACGAGCTGACACACTTGCGAACGGAGGCAAGGGGGGCAGGGGGAGTTGGGGCTCGGGGCCCCTGCAATTCGATTCTTATGATACAAGATGCAACCGCCACAACTGCACAGGAAGTTCGAGCGTGCCGCTGATCTAACATAAGGACAGCCCGCACACCTCCTCCGCAAGCGATGCCAAAGCCACGTCGTTGGCCAAGCATCCAGGCCTTCGGGAGACACGGGCGGAGTTTCACTAATAAGTACTACATGCAACATCGGCTTGCCCTTGTTCAGGCTTAGACATCAGCAGGATCTTAAGACTCAATCATTGTCTCGGATCTGAAGAAAGCAAGCTTCGCGCTTCGCATTCAAGGGCGGAGTTGTGGGGAACGGTATCATGCTCAGGCATCATGGGCTCGGCGGCTCGTAACTTCTCACGAACAATATGGGAGAGGCAGGAGGGTCAGGTTGAAGGGGGAGTCTATGAAGATGGCATCCTACGAAGCGGCTAGAGGACCTGGTTCCATCAAGGGCTTCGGGCTTGCTTGTTCTGTGCTAGAATTACTGTTCATGGTTGCAGGGTCGATGGCAACACCCTAAGCAGCTTAACATCACCTCCAAAACCTACTCGCAACACGAAGTCTTGAAACCCCGTCCTTCAACCCCTCTCTCGACAACTGTTCACGTCATGTTCCAAAAGAGAAGCTGCCTCCTCCAATTTTCTCAAGCCCCCTGAGCCCTGCTGTCCGGCCCGTCAATGTCTCCATGGATGGCTGATAGGGTCATGAGTCGGCGTCCTCCCCCCGAATCATGCGAGTTTCTGTGGTCGTGTGGCACGCCTAGTTTCATCCCAAATGCGCTGGTGCAGCTTGTTCGCGATGGAGATCAGCGAGTCAACCTTGAGGCGCGAGAATGAGAAGTGGATTACACTTGGCGGATCAAGCGAACTTGCGAGTGCAATTCCAGATAAAGTGGCTGTGCGACGCGGGAGCTACACTTATTCACATTGAAGCCGCAAGCACGCCGTCCGAGTCTTGAATGATGTGCTGTGTGTTCGAGCCACTCGCGGCATTTACCAGGGTGTCGGGTGGCGCTTGTCGGATAAATGCTCTGAGATCCGGCAGGAGCAGGCTTGATTCCTAAGGCCACCAACTAAGGCTTCCTGAAAGAGAGATGCAAAGCCAGAACGCTGAAGCCTAGTCAGTCCAGTCTCCGCGCCTACTGCATGTCTCTACATACTCATGAGTCTGGCTCTTGACGGTTATCAACCGGACAACCGAAGCGGCTTGCAGCGACGACGACGACGAACACTGCCGCTGCTTCTGCTCTTCCCGTTCCTTTTCCTCCTTCCTCACAGGACTTACAGTAGCAGCTAAATCCGTTGTTCGGAGAACCTCTGGCAAAGAAGTCGGGTGCAGGAGCAAGCGGACGCTGGACGACGGTCTCTTCTAATCTTCCAGCGACCACGCTTTTTTTCTCCTCAGCTGCTCTCGATCGCTCCGACGTCGAGCATGGCCTCGCCCGGCCGCGCACCGCTGGCTGCGAAAGTGCCGGGTGAAACCTTCCAGGCAGAAAGGGCCAGAATCCGAGATGCAGCTTCATGTTGAAGAGTTCAGGGCTCCGAGCAGGCAGCATCCGGTTCAGAAGGAGGAGCCGGAAACCAAAAAGGATTGGGACCTAAAGTTCCCTGCCCCTCAGCTTTGTTCATCCGTTACGCTGGGGAGCTAGCCCTTGTTCCATCAGCTGGGGATTTGGTAGTATGATCACCGCCTATGCCCAGCCCCATTTTTGTTAGCGTTCTGGTCAGCCAAGCTGCTTCCAATCCCCAAGCCACGCTGTCGTGCTTGGACCAAGTAACCTCATTGCTTGACGCGACACAAGAAACGGATTCGCCGTCTCCCTTGGCATGCTGGTAGCTGTGCAAGCTTTGAGTTTGCACCGGGTTTCGAGTAGCGATTCTGGCATTCTGGACGTTGCAAAGACAAGTCCATACCTTTGCTTCAAAAGGCTCCCCTTGTTCCAAGAACAGTAGGCTTACCCCGTTCTCGGAAAAACCGAACAGCCACTTGTGAACTGACGTGGACCCTCGTGAATGTCTGCAAAACGACCTGCGCGTCGTTGGCGCGCAGCGGCGCGACCTCTAGCAGCTTGCCATCACCATCAAACCATCCGATCTCCAAGTCCTGGAAGCGGATGGACAGGAGTGGACGATTCTTGCCTGCCAACATTCCTGACACATTCTGACAATTTCTGACACTGCAAGACTGTAAAATGGCAGCTTCCCCAAAGCTCTGAAAGGCAACACGCTGTCATATCCATTGGAATGGCCCGAGTGGCCTGTGGTGTGTTTCGCATCACATCGCCGACAGGCACCGGACCGAGTCTTGGCCTGGGCTTACGGCACTTCGTGTAGTTCGTTCTCTCTCTTTAAAGGTCTTCAATGGTGATGGATTTGTTCTGCATGCGTTTTGCGACTCCGTCTCTTTCAGAGCTCCAGGCTTGCCCGGTTTTGCGCGACGAAGCTCGTTTTCATGCCAGTGCGTGACATGTCACCCCACTATCGGCCCTGCTTGCTCAGCCCGAACCGCGCATGGGATTCCCAGCCCAATTTCACAAATTACTATATACTTCGTCATATACTTATCTGTAGATACACGGCTATAAAATGTAGGATAGTATCAAGCACAGTTATGTACCGATTTTGTCAAGAGAAGCAGAGTCGCCTCTGATAGCGCAGCAGGAGGGCTTCTTCCGGGCCCAAGTGCCTGCGGCCCTCGAGGCCCCGCTGCAGCTCCTCCGCAAAATCATACTGGGATGGCGAATTTTTCGGCGAATCGAATGTAGACTGTAGGATCACAAAGGGCAGCAGCAGAAAGATAACACGTAACACAAAAACGCAATCTAGTACGAAAATTACGAAAACCAGAACCGGATGCAATAACGTAAGATATGCATGTGTGTACGCATGTATATATGTGCTTAAACAATGATAACTACATATGTACACGCATGTACAAAACCAATACATATGTGTGTATGTGTGCATGTATCAAACTATATAATGTACATGTTTCTACCGGCTTCGGGTCTCGGGTTGCTCTTTTCGTTGCATTACAACTTTCCGGAATATCGTCTTTGTACATCTTGCGATCGCAGTAGCAGTCGCAGCAGTAGACACAGTAGTGGCGTCATCAGCTGACAGAAAGGACTGTTGCGTGGGATGGAACAGCTGTAATGACCAGTAAACACCTAGGACCTAGAACGGGGATCTGTGCACCAGTCCTTGAAATCACATCCGATCAGAACACATCAGATCAGATGGGCTTGGATTCGTTTCAGACGGCCATATACGGGGCTGATGGAAGGAGATCTCGAGTTCAGTTCAGATTAGTTCCCACACGCGGGTTTCCCTTTTTTCCGTGGCTGGCCGATCGCTGCATCTCTCGCTGGCCCTGCGGAAACGCTGCCGGATGTCCTGGAATGGATGAATCGCAAGTCTTACTCTGTTGTATTCCGGAAACCAGCCGCGAGCCGTTACAAGGCTCGGTCCCTCCTGATCACGAAACGAAGAACGCAAAACTCGCTGCAAGCCGCATACCCCTCCTTGTTGTCTTGGTTATCTTTTTTCTCCTCAACAAAACATCCAGGACGGCCTCCTGTTCGAGCCTAAGCCCAAAGCCAAGGCCTTGTTGTGTTTTTTCTTTCTGGTCCTGGCATACAGAAATTCACGGCAAGAGAGGAAGGCAAAGTCAAGACAGATCGCCTTGCGTTTCTTGTCTTTGCTTTTTTTGTCCTGCGACGAATGCACAAATCCGCCGCAAGCGACGAAGGCAAATAGAAGACACACCGCCTTGCGCTTCTTCTCTTTGCTTGTTTTGTCCTGGGACGAAAACACCGAATGGAAAGCCCAGGAGAAATGCTGATGGCACGCATGTCCTTTTTGTTCTTCTTTGCTTCGCGTGCCTGCCGCATGGTTCCTTACTTCTCAACAACACAGCAAAAGCGAAGTCCTCGTACTCCTCCCATATGTTTGCCCAGTCGTCATCTTGGGCAACTAATGCCGCCAGATCCTGCCCAGCCTTATTGCGCTTGGGCATGCGGCATGAAGACGGCAAAGGGTGCACGGCAACACTCCGGGATAACATCGCTTACGCCACCATTCGCTGCCGGAGCTCCTGCGTACTCCCCGCCGCTGCCGGTGGAATTGAAACATGGGACATGATCTGATCCAATCTGGTCTGATGTATCATGAAAGTATGTAGCAACGGCAACGGCAACCGCTGTAGAGGGCAAATAATGACCAAGCGGGCAGTGCCTTGAATGGAAACGCCATCAAAGGACCTGCTGCGTATCTGTTTGGTTCACTTAAGCAGCTTCAACTTGTGCACATAATTGCTCCTGTATCGCGACAGCTGAATCCAATGAAATGCCTGCACGTTGGGAGGTCGAGGATCAGGCACCACAGCAGACGTGTTTTTTGGGAATGCTTGGGCCAAAGCAATCCTCATGGTTTCCGGCGGAGCGCAGCTGCAAACCCTCATAGTTCCGAGAGCCGGCCTCGTTCCGTAGCAAGACAAGGAGTGAATCAAGCTGACGCGGTTGCTTTCTGCCAAATCGACCACATCTCGTGGATTTCATGGATTTCCGAACTTCATCACCAACTGGCGCGGATCTGGGTGCACTGGACAGCTCAGATCCACATGTTTTGCGTCGTTTCTCGCTATCCAAGCTCGGATCTGGGAAAAGCGGCAAATGTTGTGAGCCTTGGCCTCCCTCTTGGATCAGCATCCGAAGCCTGGAGCTCCGCAAGATCTTCAGTAGTCAGAAGAAAACATGCGTTCCTCCTGATACATCGGCACTTCCTCAGCGCTGTGTGCAGGCGTCTCCTGGTCGCGCACCAAAGGACGATGCCGTGGGGCCGTGGGTCCTCCATGAGCGGAGCTGGAAAGCCGAAAGGAGACGGCCAATCGAGGTACGTCGTTCCAGCGGAAAGCGTCTCCGCTTGGTCGGATTCAGCAGCTTGTCTTCTGGTGCCGTTGGATCTTTTATTAACCAAGGCATGCCGTCGTCTTCCATGGCAACGTTGGCCGTTGCGATTCACCACTGTGGATAAGGTCGACAAACGAGAGTTGATATCATGTGGTCCAGAGTCTCAAGTCTAAACTGTTCTACACAACAGGACCGTATCAAAACTTTCCATCCAGATTTGATCAGAAGGCTTCTATCTGGTTCCTGGACGCTATACTCTAAGTCAACACTGCGAATCAGAACTGAACTGATCTGATCTGACCGTATATGCAAAACACAAGAACGAAGCGCACGCGGCAGATTCGAAAACCCCAGATACTTCTGCGATCTGACCTGTCGGAGAATGAATATTTATACTTGCAAAAACGATAAAGCGACGCCTCGGGGTCCAAACGAGCTTTTCTCCGTCGCGTACTGCGCAGCTTCTGACCGACATGTCGAAGCCAAGACGCCAAGGAGTTGTCTTCCCGCCTTCTCCGAAGGCTCAGCAACCGGCAGCTGCGGCATCTAGAGCTGTGCCCGGCACCGACATGTCATCGGTGCAATCAAGTGTTTGTTTACTTTAAGCTATCACAATTCTTGCAGAGGTTCCTTGCGGCTGCCTTGCAAGCTGCAAAAGTGGGAATGCAGATCAGCAGAGTCGCAGGCCATGCGCAGTCGAGAATTTTGGTGGCATGTCGGAACCGTTTGGCTGAGGGATGTGACAGTTTGGTGGTTGTTTCTCTGGGTGGTAGCGGTTTCGGGCTGCGAACTACTTTCGGCACCAGTGGCAGCAGTAGTACTGCTGGCTGTGATGGTAGTCGTCGTCGTGGTTGTCGTGGTCGTCGCGGTCGTCGTCCTCGTAGTAGTCGTGGTGCAGCAGCAGTCGTATGCGGCATCGGAAGTCATGGTGAGAGAAGTAGTAGCAGGAGTCATGGTAGCAGCAGTCGTCGTCGTCCTGGTGTCGTCGCAGTCATCGTCGTAGGAGAGGCGCACCCGCATCCATCATGATCCCCAATAGTCCCTGAAACGGGGGTACACAGGCACATGTGATGTATACGTGCCTACAAACGACGAACATATCTTGCTGACATTGCATACATATGTCTTTGCGAGAAGGACAACAAAGACAGTAAGAACAACAACCCAATAGTAGCACAATGACCTTCATCCTGAGGGGTGTGAAGGCTCCTCGTCGCTCTGTGCCTGGCATGAGTCTTCTCTGCTGGGCTTGGGAAACAATCGGCTGCGCAGGATCGGCCCACGGAACTCAAGCCGGTACGTAACGTTCATACACACCCAGGAAGGGACAAGGGATCCCGAAATGAGCAGGCCAAAGGTCGCCAGCGTGGCGATAGCGCCCTTCTTGAACTCGAACAGCGGTGCGCCAGAGCCGCTGCGCACTTTGATCGAGACCTCGAACAAATAATTAGATATTGTCGACACAGGGCAGAAAATGATATTGGCTGACTTCATGATGTGCAAGATGCCAAGCTGCGGGAACTCCACCGTGGAAGGAGTCCGCCAGGGGCCTTGATAAACCTGCAAACAGCTAGTGTAAAAGCTCCTCTGCAACTCACGAACACGTTGGACGAAGGTGCTGCGAAGGAACAAGGCAGTTCGCGCGGATGATGCAAGCAGTCCGCCTTGGCACAACTTCGAAGGGTGGGAGAACGGGGCATGTGTGGAAAGTGGAATAGCACCAGCATTGGGGAGATCTCTTGTCTCTCGCGATTGTGTCAAGCTCATGGCAAAGCTCGTACGGTGCATGTGTTCCGAAAGGTTGCTTGCCCTCAGGTTGAGCCTCCGCCAGGAAGGCAGCATGACGGTGGCTGGAGGGCAAAGGCCAGCCGAAGCCAGGAACACTGACACCGGCTAGCCTGCACCAGACACGGGAATGAGTCGGAAGAATGAGGTCTCAGTAGCAAGTTCCTTCAAAAGCGTGACATGGGGGAAAGCCTCCTTCCCAATCAGTCATGTGACAAACATAGCAAGCATCAGGACATTATATGATCCCGTTTGGCACACCTGAGCTTTGGCCCGGGCTCCAGCAACCACGGTGCTGCTTGGCTCGCCATGGGTTCAACAAATGTGCCAAATGGTACAGACTGTTCAATGACTGGAAGCGCGTGTAAGTAGCCTGTGCTTAACAGAAGCGGGAGTGGGGCTTCGTGGTTGACTCAACCGGCGTTTCTTGAGCACTGCAAAGCAGGACGTCCAAAGTCTTAAAGACTGCATCCTAGAGGACAGTGCCGAGTCGCAACAGCTGGCATTGAACGTCAACGGTACTCAAGAACTGACCTTTGACGCCTCAGGCTCCGGCACGGTAGAGCATGGCATAGAAGCCATAGTTCACTCCGTGCCTGGAACAGCCGAAGCCAATCTTGGCGGCTGCGAAGCCTGGCCTAGCCCCCTTCCAGAAAGCAGAAGAAAAATCCTATCCCACGGAACCCATCCTTATAACAGCCCCCACAGCTCGGAAGCACAGCCACGAGCACAACCTGCACATCTCCTCCGGCTCGTTGGCGTCTGGCTGCACCCGGGTAAGGTGCCTCGTCCGGCAAGGACTCATGAATATCGGAGACTCAGCTATTGCAGATTGCGGCTCAGGAGCGGGGAAACGCAGACGCCATAGGGGCATTGCGACCGAAGGGAGATCACCTCCCAGTCGCATGGGGCCTTCCAGGTCCAACTTCTCAAAATCCCGCAGCAACCATCAGTCTGCACCCTGAGTAATCATGGAACCAGAACGCACAGCAAACATCAGAGACCAGGGAGACAGTTGAACAGGCTTCCAGACGAACTTCGACTTTCGGCATGCGCTCCAAAATCCAATACCGTGGTATCATGCATGGCACTGTTGAAAACACAAGTCTTTAAGTGCCTTCTGTGCAGTTTGCCGGCAAACCGAAGTCCGACAAGCCCAGGCAAGCTTCATGCACATGCCTCGTGACGTAGCAAGCGGCGCAGCTTCAGCATGAAGTCGTCCTGCTTCAACCGCATGCACTGGACGGTCATCTTGCTACTTTCTCTATCAAGTCACTAGTTGTGGAGCTTCTACACCACTGATCTCGTGTCTATTGCATCGGGATACCATATTCCAAGGCGCAACACATATTCGGATCTGCCCAGCTATTGCAACGAAAGCTCCTCCAAGGTCACATCATCTTCGAGGATGAGGACCACCGGCCTTGCAGCCCAGCACGGCGTACAAATGCATGCCGCAAGGGTGGTGCAACGCGGCCCCGTCTTCCTCGTGCCGAACTCTCTGAGCCGCAGCCAGGCCGTTCCGTGCTGAGTTCCAGGCTTCTCCAGGCGGTGGGCGTTACTCGTTGCCTTCGGTGAAGCTTATGGGCAGAGAGTGGACAGAGTGTGAGTCCGATTCAGCCAAACCCTGAAGGTGGCCTGCCACATAGCCCGCAGATGAGCAGCTGCCTTCTGTGTCCAAGCACTTCGACGGCAAGATGGCTGGTCCACATGCAGGCAAACATACGACACTATACGAGCAACGACTGCTGAGGGAGCGTCGCACCCAATTGTCCCCCGTCCATAGTTGTCTAGGTACCTGGGCACACATCACGACTGAGCCTACGAGCTTGCAGCCCTACTGAGGAAACGGTACCACCTCGAAGCGAAGAGCGCAGGCTTCCGGCTTCCCTTGAGTCCAGCCTCCTCGCGGTAGTCTCGCTGCTGTTCTTCAGAAGCCTGGCTCCACGCTGTACGTAAAGCAGTGGAGCGTACTAAATCAGATGGGGGAGGGGGTCAGAGACACCGAATGAAATGAAGAGCAAGAGCCACTGTTCCTTTTGCCCTCGGTCGACAGCCCAGACTAAATCCCAAAGATAATCCAGGACAGGCCTGCTAGTATTTTCTTCGCCACTAGCGAAAGAATTTTGCAAACTGGCACCGACTGCTGAGTCAGATGGCTGGCCTTACCATGTTCTGCTTTGCAGCGGAGAAGTTCCACAGGCGGGGCACGAGGCCCTCCTGCATCTCCGCATGCTGGGACTTGCCATTCGGCAAGTTACATGAGGTTCACATAGATCAGCCACAGGGTCGACATGGGTCGAAGTCAACGCCTGTACTTCATTCTAGCACGGATTGGCCAGCATGGGCCGCATGGGTCGGGATATGTAGTTATGGAGGCTGCCGATGCCATCCCGCCCCGTTGAGGATGGGAGCTCCATGCACTCAACCCTGGTACGCCTACAGTTTCGAATTCCGAAAAACGTCCTGAGTACTGAAGCAAACCAGGACTGAAGTCATCTACTTAATCTGCTTGTGGTAGCTGAAGAACCTGTCGACATTGAATCCCGCTCTGGGCTGTCTTTCGTGGAAAGCACTTAGTCGGATATCGAAGTGAAGTCCTAAAGAAAGCCCAGAAAACCTGCCACACTGTGCTCCCTAATCCGTCACGACGGCGTGTAGCTACTGCTTCCGCGCCCAGTACTACCAGGCCTCCTGCGCCTGCTGGATGGCTCCTGGCTCGGAGAGGTCGATCCCCGGAACGCGGTCTGCACTAATGTGAAGGTCCTGGAGAGCGGCGATTCCATTCAATATGGGCGTCGGAATCTCATTCACGAATAGTTCCCGGGTCCTCCAGCTTCCTGCACAAGCAGCAGATAGAGACACCGTAGGCTTACAGTGCCTGATGTAATGAACGGAAACACCGAGTATGCATCGCTTATCATACTTGATCAGAGGCTTCTCGGAACGACTTCAGCACGGCCTTGCTGACTTCACTACTGTCCGGCCGATACGACATCATCATCATCCTTGAGTTCTTTCACGAACTATTGTGTGGCTCCTGAAGCCTCAAAGGTATGCTGGACTGCCGCCCTACTTACAAAGCTGAAGGCCGCGTGTGGTCACTTTTGACAGGACTGCCTGGAGATTCGCGACCACCGGTCAGCTGCAGTTGGCAGGTTTAACACGTAGACGGCCACCTCGAAGTGGAGCAGAAGTCATGCAGAGCGCTACAACCGTATTCTTCACAGTGTCAGTGAAGCTTTGCAAAAGCAAAAAATCGGATGCCTGGCTCTCGGGGCTTCGATAAGACATCTGAGAGCAGGGCGTTTTGGTGAAACCAGAACTCAGCTTCGTGAGCTTCGATTTGGTAGTTCATGTACCTTACAGCGTCAGGTTTGGAAGGCTGAGCAACGTGAAGATGCTGCCTGCTCTTGCCCTGCAACCGAGGGTCGTCTGCTCGTCCTGATCGCGCTCTTCGCGGTCGTCGGCGAGTACGGGCCCTGCAGACCCCGACTTCTGTCTCGATCTCTCTTTTCTTTCTGCTGGGCGTAGGGATGCCTCTCTCTCGCGCGCTCCTTCTTTCGGAAGGTGGAGGGACAGGGCACCCCTTCCCCGAGCATCCCGAGCGTCCCCGCGCCCGCCATTTCGTAGAGGAGAGACCGCTTCACTTCACTTCACTTCGCAGGGGAAGAGTTCACTGTCGTGAACCCGCGCCAAGGCGCCCCCTTCCCCAGTGAGCTGGTGGAAGAGGCTTTGGGGTAAGCGTCGGTCGGGGTTGGCTCCCCCTGTACGTTACTCTCCTCTCTCTCTCTCTCTCTCTTTCTCTCTCTCTCCGAGGTAAGAGGAAAGGGCAGCGTCCAGGCCCTCCCGCCGCACGAAGCTTCACCCACCTGCGGCTTTTGGCAGGTGAGAACATCCACACCTAGGGATCTTCCCCAGAGGGCGTGGCTGTACTCCGAGAGTGAATGGTCGTCCCCCCGAAGACAAACAAAGGTCACAACATTAACACCCACGGTGATTTCCCGAACACTCCCGTTTGCTTGAAGTGCAAAAACTTGTCAGTACATGATCCAGGAATAACACAAGAAAATTTTAAGTGACTTGGCCTCCCCGGGATCGGTTCACATTTAACAGGTGACAGGACAGTGATAGCAGATGTTTCCGTTTCCGCTATTCACAAGCGCTTCTTCTCCCAGGCTTAAGGGGCGAGTTAAGCCCCCCGGGGCACTCAGGCCCACCCGCCTTTTGCGGGCTGTTAGAAGGGAGTGAAGTAAGATGACTTTGTCGACGAAATGGCAGGAAGCATATATTAAACTATATGTTTTCTGTCTTTCAGTCATCCTTTGTTTATGACATTTGAATTTGGCACATGCTCCCCCGCTGTTTGGAAACCATATATGACGGCACCAATAACTGCAAGGATGTAACAAGTTTTAACGCGAGGTGCTTCTACTAAAAAGCATGCACAGCACTTATTTTCCAAGGTGGGGGTGAGCGGTGCACAGATCCGTTCTTCAAGACTGCTCGGGCAGGACTGTGTCTGCCACCGGTCAGAAGCCGTCTGGCACACCGACTGAGCAGTTTGAAGCAAAGAGACACTTCGTTCTGCACCGACTGTTCAGGGCTGCAGGCGACTGTACGTCCCCGCCACTGTAACGAAAATTTTAGGGCAAAGGGTTAGTCAACTGTACTTGCCCACTGTCCGGCAATCAACCCGTCTGCAACTGCCTGACAGGTCACACATGCCTTAACCACACTGAAGTCAACTGTAGAAGTGACCTTTAGGGCACTGAAGGCTGTACGTCCACACAGTAGCCTTTCAGACTGTTTTCGGCTGATGTGGACTACTCCGCTGCGAACATTGGTGAGAAAATGAAAGTCTGGGTCTCCAGCGACCAGGGCTAGGCTGTGGCTCACACACTGAAGCAGCTGCGTGTCGTCTGCCGAGGAGCCCTCACTCTCGGGGTCTGGGGCGGAGCTGCTGCTGTCTGAGACGGCCTCTAGCTCGGGCTGCCCCTTCTTGTGCTCTGCGTCTGTAGCGAACGAAGAAGTGGCTGGCTGAGAAGTCTGCGGCTGCCAGCGGCCCGAGCGCGTGCTGTCCGGTCTGAACTTGCTCTCTCGCACGTCTTGGAGTACCTTTTCAAGAGTACGAAGCGGGCCTGCCAAAGCGTCTCTGCCGTAACTCAGGGAGCTGCCACTCTTACCCCGGCTATGGTAACCCAGGAGCGTCTGATCAGAGTCTGACACTGGGTACTTCATACACCAGCTAAGGCAAGTGGCTTTCAGACCTTGACTGGAAATACGAAGAGTGTTATCAACGCTGCAACCAGGCTGCTTAGACAGGATGCATCTGAGCCATCTGGAGGCAGAGGACGAGTCCATATTGGTCTGAAGCAGGCTGCCGTCTGCGGCCAGTTCTGGTAGTAGGGGACTGGACGCTAAGCTTCCNCGAGTCCATATTGGTCTGAAGCAGGCTGCCGTCTGCGGCCAGTTCTGGTAGTAGGGGACTGGACGCTAAGCTTCCACTGCACACCAGGCCAAGACTGTTCCTGAGCTGAAGCCATTCGGAGGCCCAGGGTTCCTGGCATATGCCAGAGGCTGGAGCGACCAAGGGCAGGAAGAGGTTCCTGCGTCTGCTGGCCTTACTCTGTTTAGGGTTCAAAACCCCATATTCAACATAGACAGGATGTCCATGCTCGTCGCAGTCGACTGACAGGTCCTGACTACGTCTGAGGTCACTGTCTCGTGCACGAGCGTAGACCATGAAGAGAAAAGAAGCTGCAAGGTATCTTTCGTACTGAGGCTCGTCCGACTGCGCAAAGGTCTGAAGCCACCTGACTTGGTCTGTGGTCAGTGCTGGTGCCTGTTTGGGCGGCTTCTGCCGGCGCATACACTGATGCGCTAGGCCNCTGAGAGGCTCGTGAGGGAAACACTTCACCTTCCAAGCTGCAAACCGCTGTAGGCTACTGACACGGCTGAGAAGGGTGTTTGTGCTCTTCTTGGCGAAGCGCAGGTCTAGGTTGCCTAGTTCAATTTGGCTTTGCTCGTGAACAACTTCCAGTTGCGTCTCCTCAGGAAAGAACTGCGGTACCGCCCTGAGCAGCTGGCTCCATTTTGACAGAGCCGCCTGTCTTTCTGCTTGGCTGTCCTGAGGCCTCCACTGTGCCACGTTGCGCAACTTGGGCTGCGGCAGACTAGCACGCAGACTGAGGCTGTTTGTCGCGTTGGTTTCTGTGGGGGCTGGCAACGATACTGGAGTAAGCTGTTCCAGCAACTGCTCCTGCAACTCGTCAAGGAAGCTGGTCTCCTGTGCCACAAAACTGAAGACTGGGTCCTCCCAGGGCAGGGCCAAGTCTGTCCGCTTGCGTTTCACTGAACCANACTGCTCCTGCAACTCGTCAAGGAAGCTGGTCTCCTGTGCCACAAAACTGAAGACTGGGTCCTCCCAGGGCAGGGCCAAGTCTGTCCGCTTGCGTTTCACTGAACCAAAGCCAAACCCAAACTTCCAGCTGGGATCAACAACTTTTCTCATAGGGAGCGGAGGGCGGGCTGCTGAAAAGTCAACACTTGAACCAAAATGGACAGCACACACCGTTAAAGTTTGATGCAAGCATACACGACTTAACGAGAGGTGCTTCTACTAAAAAGCATGCACAGCACTTATTTTCCAAGGTGGGGTGAGCGGTGCACAGATCCGTTCTTCAAGACTGCTCGGGTAGGACTGTGTCTGCCACCGGTCAGAAGCCGTCTAGCCCCCCGACTGAGCAGTTTGAAGCAAAGAGACACTTCGTTCTGCACCGACTGTTCAGGGCTGCAGGCGACTGTACGTCCCCATATCCCATCAATGTGTCGAATGCAGGAAAGCCTTGGGCACCGCACCTCTGGCCAAGCACCTTAGCCACCACACCTTCATTTCCACTTCTGTTGCGTGGTCCAGGAAAGATGCACGCTCTCCTCTGCTAGGAGCGTCAGCTGGGTTGCCTATGCTGGGCACCCGCGCAAACCAGGACTGTATCCTGAAATGTTGTTCGCACATCAGCACAGTCTGATTAAGTCTGAAGTTGGACTCGGGATAACCCCTGGCACTTATCAGACAGTGCCTGGCAGCATCATTGTCAATCCACCATAGCACTGGCCAATCTAGAAGCTGAAAGCCCCAGAGGGCCGCGGNCTCGGGATAACCCCTGGCACTTATCAGACAGTGCCTGGCAGCATCATTGTCAATCCACCATAGCACTGGCCAATCTAGAAGCTGAAAGCCCCAGAGGGCCGCGGCTAGGGAGACCGCCAGGAGCTCGCACTGTAATATCGGGTGCGAGGTTCCTGACCCAAGCCATAACTATATGACGTCTGGAGGGACTATTGCCTGAAACCAATCTGGGACTTTGCCACTGGGGCTATGGAGGACGCCTCCTAGTCTGCCCATTCCTTGTTCAAAGGATCCGTCAGTGAAGACTTGGTAAGAGCTTGCGGCTGGTGTCTTGAAGGCTCTGGGTTCCGCCTTGAGAACATGTTCCAGTACCCAAGATAGGGCATCTCTCAAGACTGGCGTCAGCTGCAGTTATCTGTTGCGGCCTGGTCTGGTACCATGCTCCAAGATGACTCGGAAGGCCCATCGCCCTTGTCTGCCGAAAATCTGAGAATCTAGCCAGCGCAGCCTGCCTGCGAAGGCCACGCATTCTG
>BGNK01003180.1:0-48335 GCA_003297005.1 Symbiodinium sp. clade A Y106 | reverse complement strand
AGGTGAAGTCGTCGAAAAACATTGTCAATGGCAGGATCAGCAGGTTAACAGCAAGCTGCCACAGGGCGAGGCTGCACCGGCTGAAGCCGTGAACACTTCCTGTTGCTCCGAAAGGAAGGACCTGCAAAGCAAGAACGACAGGCCTACGAGAAACAGGGTCCCAAACCAGTACTTTAGCAAAGGGCAGGTCTGACGGCTCAGTGCCAAGCTGTTTGAAAGCGGATTTCAGGTCAAAGGTGCGCCCTTTTAGGGCTCCTGGCTGACTGGCCCTGCGCTTGGCTGAGAGACATCTCGTCTGAATGTACTGAGCAAGAGTGATGGTACTGGTGAAAGGCTGAACGACTACCTTTTCGTCTGTGCCCAGCGTACTGTTGATCAGGTTAGCAGACATATCGTCAATAGGCCTGATCTTCTGACCCTGCCGAACAGCAAAACGACGGCCGAGCACACAGCTGGTCGGTGCCTGCGTGCGTCCTAACTCGAGGACAGCCCAGCCTGCCTGACACTCAACTAGAGTCTGTTCCCACAACTCAAGGTCAAGCTCATCATCGCCACTGGGGCCACAGAGGCTCCAGATAGTCTGGTTGTGCGAAGCCCTGTTCTCCCAAACTTCGTCCCGAAGCAGAGACGGGGGAACGACCTTTAAGGGTCGGGTCTGCGTGTCTGGCAACCAGCCTGTGAGCTTGAAACCTCTTTTCATGTCCTGCGCAAGCGTTTTGTCCGGGTAGTCTATGCCACGCAGCAAGGTCTCGAACAGCCTCAAGCGCTTGCCCTTGAGAATGCTTCTCAGGTGTGGCTCAAATCCAGCCCGTTCTTCATCCTCTTGAGACTGTAATTCTTGAGCCATGTCACACATGGTCTTGAGCCTCTGGCACCTGAGTTTGTGAATCTCAGACAGGCGTAGGCTGCTTAGGCTGCCTACGGTCTTCNGTTCTTCATCCTCTTGAGACTGTAATTCTTGAGCCATGTCACACATGGTCTTGAGCCTCTGGCACCTGAGTTTGTGAATCTCAGACAGGCGTAGGCTGCTTAGGCTGCCTACGGTCTTCTCTAAGGCTGGCGGCAGCGGTGGGAAGGCACAGGCAGGGTGCGTACAACCGTGGGGCCGCTGCAAGAAGGCTTCTGACTCGACTGGCTGTCCCACAAGGGCCCACCATATTCCTTTGTAAACGGAGACCTTGATGATCGTGGAACCCTTAGGGAAGTTGGTATCATGGAGCCTGACTCCAGGGACAAACTTGGTCCTGACAGCGACCGAGTTAAGTCTGACCCATTGCTGTCCCTGAAAAGGGTCGACACAGACTGGTGCGTGTGTAGCCTTGGGGAACAAGCCTAAGGACGCACGTTCCGCGGCTGCAAAACTTGCGGTGCCCGGCTGAGTCTCTCTTTTGAGCACAAGGCCTATAACTTCTAAGGCTCCAAGAACCAAGGAAGCCCAGTGCCTACACAGTGTCTAAGGGTAGGCTGCTTCTTCGGCTGTGGACCATCCTTGTCCTTGTCTTCCCCAGGGCAGGTGCTTGTGGCCTAGGCCTTCGTGGTACCGAAGGGACAAAGACTGCCCAACAGGTGCACTGGACCAGAAGGTCGTGGCCTTCTTGCGCGAGCCTCCATAAATACAAGAGTCGAAAGTTGTAAAGAAAACAGAACCTCTCAGTTGCAGCCAGAGCTCCTGCATCGGGCTTGTCAGCCAAAACAGACTGGACTGAGGGTTCTCAAGTGACCACAGTATTCCAAGGTTGTGGCAGGCATGGATAACTTTGGCTGTGAATTGGTACAGCTTGTTTGCTGCACTCACACGAGTCCTCTGCAAGAAGCTCAAGCCGGGCAGTCCGTCAGCAAACAGGGGACTGCGCAGNGAATTGGTACAGCTTGTTTGCTGCACTCACACGAGTCCTCTGCAAGAAGCTCAAGCCGGGCAGTCCGTCAGCAAACAGGGGACTGCGCAGTGGCTGAGGAGATCCAGGCCCTGCGTCAAGGGCCCTGGCTTGGCTGCTTGTGCCACAAGGCGGTGCCAAGTGGATCGCCGCAAGGCGCTTTGACTGGACTAGGTCAAGTATTAATTTCTGGCTGGATACCTTTGTCAAGTCGAGGGCCAAGGCTGGCACTGCTTGCGGCTTGACTGAGTCGACAGCGAGAACTTGAAAGCTAACTCGGGAGAAAGCCTTGGATATACGCGCCGTCCCTGCGAAGAGTTCAAGGAAAAGTGAGCCTGACTGGGTCCTAGCCGTGGCCTGTCCAACGCCTTTTGTGACGAGCTGCGGACTAAGGCCCAGCACGGGACTGTTACCAGGGCAGCTGCTCTCTGCGAGAGCCGTCGGTGAAACAACTGTGTGGCGGCTAGGGTCCTTGCTGGTCGCCTTCCGGACCTGTGTCGAGTCTGGGTCTAGGTTTTCGAAGGACCTAGAGCAGAGGTCCTCAGTCTGCGGAAGGGCAGGAGAGGCCTCAGACTGCTGTAGCTGCTGACAGCTGGGCGCAGAAACTGCAGTCTCTGGCAGAATTGTCTGTGTGACCTCAGCAAGGCAGGTCGAGGCAGAGAAAGAGTCAGCGACGGCTAGCTTGCAGGTCAGCTGCTGTCACTTGTCGCAAGCTGAGTAGGAGTGGTCTCCGTGACACTTCATATAGATGTGTAGCCCTCGGCGACAGCTGAGGCCCAAGTCTGTCTGCCAGGTTTCCTCCTGGCAGCCGTGAGGCAGGCTGTGGTTGAAGCAGATTGGCTGTCCCTTGAAGTTAGGGTCCAGCNAGGCCCAAGTCTGTCTGCCAGGTTTCCTCCTGGCAGCCGTGAGGCAGGCTGTGGTTGAAGCAGATTGGCTGTCCCTTGAAGTTAGGGTCCAGCCCCTTCAGGGCAGCTGGCACGGACGTCTGTGTCTTGTCCTTACCTTTGCCTGTCTTGCCCTTGCCTGACTTCCCGGACTGCCACGCCTGAGACATAAACTTGTCTTTGCCNGCCCCTTCAGGGCAGCTGGCACGGACGTCTGTGTCTTGTCCTTACCTTTGCCTGTCTTGCCCTTGCCTGACTTCCCGGACTGCCACGCCTGAGACATAAACTTGTCTTTGCCCTTGCCTCTGCCCTTGGAGCCTTTGTCGTCTCCTTTGAAGGACTGCTCCCAAGAGCGCTTGCCAGGCAGTCTGTCTGATTTGTCTGGCTTCGGGACTGGAACCAGAAAGTAAGCAACCTGCATGCTATGCTGCCAAGCCTTGATGGCTGTGTCAACTACGTCTGACTTTCCCGGCCCAGTAAAGTCGCTCTTCACCTGTTCTGAGACCCTGATCCACATTTCGCGGTCCGCCCGGAGNTGTCAACTACGTCTGACTTTCCCGGCCCAGTAAAGTCGCTCTTCACCTGTTCTGAGACCCTGATCCACATTTCGCGGTCCGCCCGGAGCAGTGCGTCAACGCCTGGCGGGTCAAACCTGCGAGGTGGAGGCCTGTGCAGGTGCTCAAGCAAAGAGCGCGAGTACTCTTCATGGACCTGGAAAGAGGCAACACCTGCCATCTCAAGGGCCAGGCCCCGCCTGCTCAGTGCCTGAGAGACTNTGGAGGCCTGTGCAGGTGCTCAAGCAAAGAGCGCGAGTACTCTTCATGGACCTGGAAAGAGGCAACACCTGCCATCTCAAGGGCCAGGCCCCGCCTGCTCAGTGCCTGAGAGACTCTGAATTCAGTTGAAAGGTCAACCTTCAACGGCTGGGGCTTCACTGCTAGCCTCAAGGCTGCATTTTCAAGCCTGAATAGGTTCTCGTCTCGCTTCACATTCGAGACCTCCTGTTCACGACTGGAACAACGATTCAGCGGAATGTGCCTGATGGCCTGGTCTGCGATCATGGCACTGCAAAGCTCAACTAGCTGAAAGCTAGGCTCGTACTGACCTGAGATGCGAAAGGAGCCGAGCTTGGCCTGAAGCGCCTGAAGGCGACTGCTCCTCTCTTGCGTCGACAGACGACGGCTGGGCTCTCCNCTGAAAGCTAGGCTCGTACTGACCTGAGATGCGAAAGGAGCCGAGCTTGGCCTGAAGCGCCTGAAGGCGACTGCTCCTCTCTTGCGTCGACAGACGACGGCTGGGCTCTCCCAACGGAGTTTCCAGTGTCTATCTGAGTTCGGCAACCATAAAGGTGCCGGCTTCGAACAGCGGCCTGTGAACGGCTGAGGTCACGACTGCATCTGCCTTAGGCTCCATTCCGTCTAAGAGTGCCTGAAGTTTGGCTGGGTCTGTCTGATTCGGGGCAGAGGCTACTCGAAAGAGCAGCTGACTGTAGGTGGCTATTCCAGACTTTTCCCAGGCCTCAAGAGAAGACTCCGGGATACCGTGTTGCAAGGCCTTCGCTCTGAACGTAACCTTGCTGTCACTAACTGACGACATCCTGCTGTCGGCGAACTGTACGTTGTCGACCGGACGGGGCTGAAAAGATTAAAGCAAAACGAGCTGAGTGGCTGGCCTTCAGAATTACGAACGCTTTGAGTGTCTGTATCTGTCAGCCACAAGGCTGAGGGGGAGGGGCGCCGCAAGGCTGCACACACTGGCCTCCACGGTCGAGTAGCAAAGGCCTTGCTCAAGCCAGGCTGTGTTTGGGCACAAGCCCTGAAGCAGGCCCCCCCGCCTGCTGGAGCACCCACAAGGGAGCCCCACCCGTCCAGCTCAAGCCGACGGCGGCAGGCAGGAGTGTGCGCACACAAGTGCAACAAAATGGCTGGCACACAAGTGCAGCACAGAGGCAAAAGGCACTCAAGTGCGAAAGACCTTTTGGCACAAGCCATGGGTTGGCTGTCGTGGGCCAGAAAGGTCAGAGACAACGGGCCCACGACGCCTAGTATACATATCTGTTGCCCGTCTGTACTGTGCACGCAAGTGCGGAAGACAGGGCAGAGATCGTGGCTGAGCCATGTCTGCATACTGTCTGAAAACGGCTGAGTACATACCTGAAGCTACGCAGAGAACAAAACCAAGGTAGAAGACTAGTAGTAGACCGGGACCAAATTGAAAGGTTGAGTCACCTCAGTCTGTCTGCGTGCCTGGCCCAACAGGGAATGCTCAGGCTTGGGGGCCGGGACAATCCCGCCTGAAAGACTGAGGGAGGCTATCAGCGTCTGCGGCCATGTCCTAACAGTATCTGATCTGAACAAAGTAGTGTCTGAGGCTGGGGCCGCGGCTGGGCTCGTGGCAACGCGGACACTCGTGGTGAGTCTGCCACACTCCACCTGGCTTCGTCAGCATCAGGGACCTAGAACAGGCCTGTCGCTGGCAGACTGGGCAGAGGCACAAGCAAAAGTTCCAGCTGGTGCCCGTGCTGTCTGAGGCTGGCTGGGAGGCGTGGGTCTCTCGCGGCTGAAAGTGATGTAAAAGCACGGCTATAAGGGACTGTGGGCGGCAGAAAACCGTGCGCGCCCATTACTGAGATGCGCGCGTAGAAGATTGTTGAAACCTACCAGCTCGTTTGAAAAAGCGCTCAGGCAACGAGGGTCTGCAACAAAAGCAAAAGGCTGCGTTAACGGCTGAGACTTCTATCTGGGACCCGGCGCCCTGAGCTCGCCAGTGACTGGCTGCACTCCCGGCGTGCCTTGCTGACCTCCGGGCTGCGGCTGGGGTCCGGCAACGGTCGGGACTGGGGCGGGCTGGGTCACCTGAGTTGGCTGAGTACGCTGCACCACTGGGGCGAGGGCTGGCGGCGGCTGCAAAACTGTGGGTGCCTTGGCACTAGGCTGTCCAGGTTGTTGCTGCGCCTGAGTTGCGACTGTCTGGGGCTGTATTGGTATGGCCTTGGTCGGGGGAGTCTTTGCCGGGACTCCGCCCTTAATCTTGGCCTTGCTGGTTGGCCGAGGCGGCTGCTGCACATCGTCTGGCGGGTCCTGAGTTGTCTAGGTCACGACGGCACCTATGTCTGCAAAGGTCGGGCCGAGAGGTTGACTAAGGTCTATCAACGGCATCCCCGGAGTAAATGGCAAAAAGTCGTCTAAGGCGTCTAGCTGGTCTGCCCAGGCTGCTGAAGGTTGAGCTGCTCCAACGTCTGGGTCCGGCTAGTCGTCTGTGCCTGAAGACTCCTCGCCTGACTCCAACAGGTAGTACTACGCGGGGCCCAGACCAGTGTCGACGACGACCATGGTGCCTGAGGTTACCTGGGCTACTATCTCCTCGGCCAAGGCTAAGATGGTCTACAAGCGGCCGCGAACGTCTGAAGGTAAGTTACTCAACGCCTCCACTGTCAAGTCAACGTCCTAACTGAGCACGGCTTTAGCGAGTGCTCAGTGCGTCTCACCTACTAAACCCAAGACATGGCAGAGGTTGGAAAGTGCTAAGTCGAATGGTGCTCATCATGTTTGCTACTGTAAGTCTGCCTGCTGAAAAGTCAACACTTGAACCAAAATGGACAGCACACACCGTTATGAGTTTGATGCAAGCATACACGACATAAAAATTTTCCAATTCACGAATATCTGAAATAATATGATATTAACCTCTAATCTATAGCTTCATGATCTGACAGCCTAGATAATTCCTCTTATCGTCTCATACCTCGAGATCTGAAAATCCTTTGATCCAAGATCGAAAACGATATATTCTTAATTAAGCTTATAATATTTACCTCATAATCTTGCTTGAATCTTCTTTTTATATCCCTCCGAAGCTGATAAAATCTCTCCAGATTCTCCTCCACACGGCGGCGAACCCGAGCTGGTTCTACTCCGAGATCGAGCAGGAACATGGCAGATCAAAACCAGTCGGAGCAAACTTCGTGTTTGAGCCAACTTCTACCCTCTGATGCATTGCGGAGGTTTCGGCACCAACTTCTCAATGACCAACTCCATTGTCCATTGCCGACAGACGACATCGCTTCAGAACTACCAGAATCCCCGTTCCGGTCCCAGTGCGGAGCTGAAACCTTACAGCGCCGAAAGGATCGTGTTGGGAGATGCTGAGTCGCAAGAGCATGGGGTTTAGGGTTTCGGCGCTCACACTCGGACAATCCAGGCGGTTTAGGGTTTAGGGTTAAGAAGGTCCGGGTTTGGTTAAGAGGGTCCGGGATTTGGTTTCAGGTTAAAAGGTCTGGGGTTTAGGGTTCAGTTCTACGCACATTTTTCGAAGGAGGGCACTGGCAAGTCACGCTGCATCATTGCCAAGATCTGTACCGTCTGGGTGGTCTTAACCGTCGTGCCAAAGCAGTGCGCCATAAACCTGGCAGGGTCAACACAGAGTGGTTGGAAACAGTTTCATGTGGGCTGAAAAGTTTAGATATGAATGCCGGAAGGATGGCAACCTCAGAGTTTGAGCTGAGCCACGAGGAGCCCTCTCCGCAGAGACTGTTGCGGACAAGCAGCCGCCATCCTCAGATCTAAAGTGATCTGGCATTCTGTGCGGTTCACGGTTCAGGCTTCAAATTTCAGTAAATCGACCCTTCAAGACAGGCTTTCAGATCTCCGTCCGAATGTAGATCAGCCTAAATCCCTGAGTTGTCGTGTTTTTAAGTTGAACCAAGTGATCAGTGATGTGCCGTGAGCTTTGGCTGTGTCCAGGCTGCTGACCCAGTGGCTGAAAGAGCTGTTTGGGAGAGGAGCCGGCTGCAGCGCAGAGAACCACATCAGCAACCTGTATCAAGCGCATGTGTATCCATGGGCTGCCACCAGCGTCTGCGAGGTGCGATGCATGCAGTGGGTGACGAGGGCGTGCACGAGCACGGAAGAGAGAGAGACTGCGAGAGGGAGCTGGGAGCAAACGAGTACGATGGCAAGAGCAGAACACATACGACGCATATGCGTGCACGTAAGCAGGCGCGGCTGCTCTCAAGTTCTGAAATCCAGCCCCTGGCACGGCCAAAAGTAGAGGACTATTCATTTTTCTGCAATGTTGCTTGAATTCGTGCTTTTGCCTTCGCGTTGGTTGCTTTACCTGTTTGTCATGCTGCGTCGTCCATCTTTAATCACTCAAAAACCAGGGCCGCAGCAACCGGAACTTCTTTTTCTGAACCCAGAAGACAACAAACAAACACTGGCTCAAGAGGCACATTGCTTCTGTGTGAGAAAAAAATTACTCCCATTACCTTAGAATCCTTAAACAGGGTTAAGCCCGGGCTCAAGAAGCACAAAAAATTGCTTCTGCAGTCCTGCTTTTAGATGCTACCAAGCCCTTGTGTTGCAAGGCCCTCTGTGTCCAAGAACAGCAGAGAGACGCATCCTGCATTCAGGAACTGCTGCTCTGCCGCCTTCATGGAGGTCCTGCAAAGGTTGCGAAGCGAGCAAGTCATGTTTATGCAAGTTTATGCATTACAGCCATGATTTCGGACAGAGTTCAACAAACGAACATGATTTGTGTGACAGTGGGAGAGAGTGCAGGAATGATGTGAGAGTTGCGGCAGTCAATCCCATCCGTGAGGCCGGATCACTCGACAAGCTGAAACCTGCATCTCCAAGCTGCCTGTGAGCTTTTGAACTCTAGAGTCTGAGACAGGTCCCGTGTAGTCCTGTCTGGCATGGTGTCTGCTCGGCTTGCTGCCATTTCCTGCAAGTCTTAGTTTCCTAGTCCTCAACTTCATGGAATCTCAAAAAGGCTTGTCAGACTTTGGGGCTTCGAACGCTGCAGCCGTCAATGTAGTATGCTGGCCAAGGCCGAGCGTCCGAAGCAAAGTGGACCCAGCATAGCGCTGCCCGGCGAGCACTAGCGCGGGCTTGCCTGAATAGGATGCAAGGCCAAGAGCCATGAGATTGCGAATTACAGAACCAAGCAGTCATTGCACATCTCTTCTTTCCGTCTCAACACGTCGAGTTGCTCACAGTCTGTCAACTCAGCAGAAACTTCGACGACATCTCAACTATCTTCTCTCTTGGACTCAGCTGTCTAGGTCCCGGCTCGCTCGAGCCTGGCTGACATGTGTCCGTGTGGGAACTCTTCATCATCTGAATCTTGCTCGCAGCACCGATTGTGGTGTCCAACATTGGCTAATACACTAGCCTCCCCTCAATGCCGGACAAAATGCCTGCATGCGAAGTCGACACATGCAAAGTCTTGTGATGTGTTGCACGAGCTTCTCAAAAAGAATCAAAGAACGACGGCACGTTTCTCGAGACCATCAACTCGGGACCTGGCATCGTTAAAACGTCTATTGCGTGCGAAAGGCCTTTTAACGGATTCCTTGAGGCTCCTCAGCCTGACCCGATAGCTGTCGGTTGCAACTCGGCACATCAAACTGATGCAGACTAGCCCGGAGTCCTCGCTCACTCACTCTCCTTGCTTGCTTGCTTGCTTCGGGGTTAAGGGGTTGCGGACCCCTGGGCCCGGAGGCCTACCCCTCAAGGCGCGCATACAGTCCAATGTCTGTTCTGCCCCTTCCGGGGGTCTGTGTGAGCGTTCCCCCGATTGTGCCGGTCGTCCTGTGTTCACCGCTTCATCACTCACTCTCCTCTCAACGCCAGTGACAAGTTGCTGCTCCACCATCGACAAGGCTCCGACTGCTGTGTAGCCTTAGGCGAAACCCCAAACCGTGAACTCCTATCATATCGTTCGACAGGGCTGGCTCTTCTAATGGGACAGGGCGCCCAGCGTCTGCGAAATGTCTCTCCATGCAGCCACCACTTGGAACGCGGCCTCGGAGGAGCTTTGGAAGTCCTTTGCCGCCTCGCGCGCGTCTCCCAGCGACTCGAAGAGTCGAGTCGCTCTCCAGTGCAACCGGGCGCGGCGACGAAGCTTCGGTACGAGGACTTCTCCAAAAAACCCTCGGGCTTCTTCCAACTGCAAAGGGCAAGCTTTCAGCAAGAGTGCTTGCACAGCAGACGTTGTTTCAACAATGGGCCGCATCGGGCTCAGCGTCGCCTCCTCCTTCAGAAGCTTTTCCAACTCCCGTGCTGCCATGTTAGCATCTCGGCTGACTTCTTCAGAATACAAGGCAGTGTAGCGCAAGCGGTTAGCACGAGCAAGATGGACCTTCTTGCGTGCTGCACAACAGAAGGTCATATGCTCCAAGCACCGTTCCACTGTGAGCCGGAAGGCGCAGCGCGCCTCGAACTCTGAATCTCCAGGTCGCGAAAGCATGCCGAAGACTGTCTCCCATATGCGCGGAACACACAAAGCCCGGAGCTGTGTGGCCCCGGCCCCGGCGGCATGATGACTGGGACTGGGCCGCACAAGCTGGGCTCGCAAAATCTCGCAAATGCCACGGTGCCAGGCGAGATCCGAGCTCCAGGCTTCAACCGTCTCCACAAGGATCTCACGCAGCGAGCTTGTAGAATCCAGGGATGACAGGTCTTGTTTTTGTGTGCACCCAGCTTCTGACAAGATGAGGTGACACCGCTGGCCGAGGAACTCCTCAAAGCGAGAGTACAAGTCTCCCAAGCTGGCGCTGGCCGCAATCTCGAAGTCAGCCACCTCCCGGCCCGACAGCAGCCATCCTCGCACTCGGAACCTGGCGTCCCCAAAGCTTTCTCAAGGCGGAAGGGCGTGGATCGCACAAGAAACGGAGCATGACCATCCACGTTGAAAGGAACCCTGCGAGCCTCTCCTTCTCCACTGATGACTTGGCGTCCAAGATGTCGGCAAACATGTGGTCTTGCAGGCTGGCCGAGCTCACGTAAGTCACAGCGATCCTTTCGCGGGCATTGCAAACTTACAGAACAGACTGCGAAACGGCAGGGCCTCTCTGTCGCTACAAGCTACAGTACTGTACAAGTACACGGAAGCCTGTCGCAGTTGTCGAGAACTGACATCAGTTCTTCTGAATCCAGGCAGAGCCTCTGAACAGCCTTCCGGATCATGTCCGCAGGGGTCTGCATGTCGGCGTTGTCTCTCTGTGTCCTGGGGCTTTGCCGATTTTCGAATTATCGCAGCATCGCCCCGTCACTTGCTGCCTCAGATGTCCTGTCAGGTCCTGTGATAGATCAGCTGCCCTCCGAATCTTAATGCGACCCCGTGCGAGTAGTAGTAAGGGCAGTCTCGAAAGCAGTGAACTTCTCTCCAAGCCCGATTTGGTGCTGCGACCCCAGTGTCGAGCTAAACACCAAACATGGCCAAGGGTTTAGGGTTTCGGCGCTCACACTCGGACAATCCAGGCGAGGCATGTTTTGTTATTTTTTGTGAATGCCTTTTTCCCCCTAGCAGTTGTTTAGGGTTTAGGGTTGAGCTAAAAAAGGAGTAGTGGGTAGTGACGTGACTTGTCCGCTCATCGGCCCTGAGCCATGGCAGCCACAGCCGATGCCCGACAGTACTTCATGTACTTTCCAATGCGAGTATCAAAACGAGCGAGCCCTGTATTCGAAAATTTCTGGCCGCCCACGCCCGGCAGCCTCTTCCTGTCGGGATGGCTGTCCACTTGTGGTTCCGTCAGCCTGTCAAGGTCACTGTTTTTGAATCCGGCAAATTAGGATGGCAGCAGGGCGTGCGGACTACATGTTCTTGCCACGAAAATGATGCGTGGTGCCCACGCCATCTTTTGCAAAAGCACATTCTTGTGCAGGCTCACGTGTGCATTTCTTGAGCTTGTTTGCTCAGCCTCAGCATTGCTGCACTCTCCCGGCCCTTGCAAACACAAAGTGCAAAGAAATAAGCCAGAGCCTGGCTCTTTGCGAGAGTTGCACGTCGAGAAGCTTCTCTGCGCACACAAGGCTCTCCTTGGCGGGAAGCATTGCCGAGACACTCGGGCAACCAGGGCCTTCAGAAGTGGCCTGCACCTAGACGTCTTGACTGCGGAATCCTGTCGATCCGTGCAGCACCCGCATTTTGCTTTTCTAGTGCGCCTTCTGTGACAACTGTTGATGACTGCGGACCGGGCAAGTGCGATGAGACCTAAGACTGCCAGAGCCTCCGGCTACTAACATGTTTAGGCATGATGCCGCATCCCTGGTCGCGAGACACAGGACTATCCAAGTCTCTTCCGCGGCCGCTGCACGGTGTTCTTCTTGCCACAGTGACCCACAAGCAGTACCCACAAGCCCGCATGTCACCATGTGACAAGCGAGCGATGCCTTTAAGAGTACACCCCTGACCCAACTCTCTCTGTCCAAGGCTCAGCGAAAACAGCTTCGGCCTCACCATAGACTTGCCAACGCTGATCTGAATCCTGAGCGTCGGTTTCAGGGCTTCGTTGCTCGTCTCCAGGTCTCGCCCAGACTTTCAGAGTCCAACAAAGTTAGTGGAATTCTATCGAAAATCAGCGGGAGATTGAGCAGAAAAAGACCTCCCCTAAGACAAGACTCGTCGGAAGCGTGCGCAAGCAGCTGGAGGCCTCGTATCCAGAGTTGCTTGGAGGCCGCGGCCATTCCTTGCGGCGTCCTCTTCTATGCAAGCTTTTCTGCCACCAAGGTCGGCTTAGGCAAAGAGAATCACGGCAGTGTCTTCTGTGGTCTTGCCAAGTCTTCGTGTTCAGCCAGAGCTAAGCAACTACGACAACGACGGCGGCTCCCTTCCGCTGATGCTGCTGCTACTTCAGCTTATTCTACTACGATGCCAGCAACTACTACTGAGACTACTGCTGTTGCTGATTGCCAGTGTTACAGCTACAGGATTACGAGACTTCAAAGAATTGGCTTCCAGCCGGTTTCCCCCAGTTTAGACATCAATCCAAAGAGGATCAAAAAGGCTATGTAACTGAAGAGCCCAATGCCTAGAGTAATACAATAACTTCGTGCAATTCCGGCATATCTTGTGCCGTTCTGCGCTTGGGCGGTCGAATACGAACTAGTAACTAGTAACTAGTCCACTTTGCGAGTGGGAGGTGAGTGTCAACATGGGTCCTTTCCATGCGAGAGCGCAGTTGGAGCATGTCCACCAAGGACGAGAGATCTGGCCATGGCCCTTCGTCAGCTTTCTCGCGTGCTGAAGAAGTTGACGCAGCAGGATGATCAGTACTATCCGCAGACATGGAGTCGCCCTTCGACGCTTGAGAGAGAACTCCTCCGTGTGCTGCTGCGAAATGCTGCATGAACAGGGGATCCAAAGCATGGCCGGCCTGCAGCCGCAGTCGCTCCTGTCCCAATACTTTCCGAACTTTCTTCTGGTCCGGCCCAGTGCGCAGCTGGAGTTCCGACCATAGCCAAGCGAGCGCTTGCTGCACCGACTCGAGGCGGACTGCGGCCCAAGCAGGACTGGGACCCTCGCCTTCGCCTGACCGAGCCTGGGCTTGGGCATCGCCTGACAGCGTCGCGTAAGCAGAGACGCCGTCCACGAACTTCACCAAGTCTCGGCTTTGCCAATGCTCGAGCAGGGGACCCCAAAGGGACTTTGGGCCCGATTCCACGAAAGCACAGCCGCAACGTGAACGAGTGATGGCCACGTAGAGTGCCTTCAGAGCCCGGACCAGGGACGGGGTCCGCTGGCTGGCATTCTGGGACATGCCGCGCTGGGCCTGTGTTGGGCGCTTGCGGCGCTTCTCGGCTGTCTTGGCCTTCAGGAATTCCTCTACCGCATACCAGAAAGTTCCGCCCCCACACTCCTGAAAGAAGTCGCAAATCACCACGAAATCGAACTCCAGGCCTTTGGCCTCCGCCACCGTCAAAATAGTGCTTCTGAGGCCTGGCGGTGCATCTACGAGTACAACATAGTACAACTGGAAGTTGTAAATGCACTGGAGTCAGTCACTGGAGCGCCTATCGCAGCCTGGCCTCCCGTTTAGTATAAGTGTTGCCCTTGGACAGTGGTGCATGAGAGTGAAGGCGCGTTGTTGGGGGACCAGGTGGTGTCGCAGCCTTTGATCGTTGCTGGAGGTTGCCCGGTGTGGATGCCCAGAGATTACGGAGCCTCTTAGCACGCCCAAAAGATGCTACTGGTACGTTGCATGTCGCCTTGATGGCGAAGGCGCTGACGAGCCGAGTCCGCGCCAACCAGCACAACGCAGCTCGTGGAATCCATGCTGCGAAGGAGGCGGCCACCAGTGCCCATCACCTGTAGAAAAACTGTAAGTCAGATCTTGGAGATTCTCAAGCATGAACATTTTTCACAACGCAGGCTTTGACAAGGGACAATGTCCACAACCCCACTTCCAGTCTGCGAGTGCACAAATAGGGGCACTTCACCACTTTCCGTGGCAGTGGCAGTTTCTTCCACGGCATCCACAGTGTTGGGGAACATCTGCACAAGCAGCTCTGAGACTGTGTTTGCCAGTCGCACGATGGACGGTGCAGAGCGATAGTTGAAAGCCAGCGACATCTGGCGGCAGTCCCCGACGTGATCCCAAGAGCACTTGGCCGCTTCCTTGTCAGGATGACCATCATTGAGTCCTGCAAAGCATTTCGGCTCCAACCTCAGAAAAGTGTCCATAATGTCTTGGAATGAGAAGGCACTCCCCGGGTTGATCGTTTGACAGGTATCCCCCGCAATGGTGACGCCATCAGCGTGTGCGCACAAGGACATGAGAGCAGTCAACTCAGCAGGTGAGAAATCCTGAGCTTCGTCCACATAGATCTCGTGAACGAGCCTCAGTGTCGGCTGTGACAAAATCAGAACGGAGGCGACCACTTGGCCCTCAGGTGAAAACAATGGCTGCTTTAACAGCCGTGACCCGTGCACTGTGCACAAAACCTCTTGGAACAAGCTCGGTGTCCCTCGCCATGGCGCGCCCCCTCGCCGGAATTTCGAAGTGCCACGGCCACATCGGTGCCATCGGAGACTTTGTACGTTCGCTTCAGGCGCAAGTACTCCAGAAACATGCCTGAGAGTGACAGTGATGAGCTTCGCTACCTCCATCTGCACAATCGCTTCGGCTCTCTCACCCTGCAGTCCGGCGTTCGGCCGCGTTAAATTCTGAAGTGTAGATCTGAATCCTTGCGGATTGGCAGACCGGATCTTGTGGCAACTTTTCCGGAATTGCATTGCCGGGGAACCGAACCGTGCCTTTGATACGATAGCCAGTCTGAACCAGTATGAATTATGAACCATTAGTATCATTAGTATGGGCTTTGACTTGGAGCTTCGCTGCGGTAGATTTCTCGCCGCTGCTGCGGCTGAAGAGGCACTCCCATGGCAGACAGGCCCTCACCTGCGAGGCTCGAAGCTAACTGCAACCAATAGTAGAGAGGAAGCTGCAAAACCCTGTGGAGCTCAGGTTCTCGGCATAGCGGGCCTGTGCTCCTGCCTCCCCCCCCCCCTCCCTCCCCCGCCGCAGTGCCGACGAAAACGACGACAACGGCGGCAGCGTGTGGGGACCACGGGTTTCCGGAATTCCCAGAAATTGCAAAAACAGCAAAAGCGGACTGCGAGACTTGTCACGCCTTCCTCGAACTGGCTACACCTTCCTCCTATCATGGACTGCATGGGCTCTGCAGTTGCACTGCCATGGGTGGTGTCCTACCCAGCAGGGGCCGCAAACTACCCTGGGGACTAAGCGAATGGCCAAAACAAACGAAGAGAACTGTGCGAATCGAACCAAAGCGCGGCAACCCTGCTGACACATCAACATGCAGCGCTGCATCAAAAAGCTGGCACGGCCTGCAACAGCTTCACAATACTGCTCTTGAGTGAGAGAGTAGCCACCGGTGCTGTCCAGCGTCTTCTTCCTCATGCGCTGAATCGCAGAACGGCTAGATCAACGGTGCGACGACTCACTTGACACCAACATTCCTCGCACCTCCTGAACGACTTTTGTTCGAAACAAGTTTTGCGAAAGGCCTTCCGAAGACGGTATCCACAGCTGAAATGAGCCCAGGCAGCTCTTGGTACTCTGCGAAGGAGACTGCCCCGAGGCCCTCCAGGCCGTGCAGCACGGTGGCATCAAAGCTCCGCAGCCTGTTATGGAACTCTGCCCAAACCTAGGAGCCATCGGTTCGATGTCAAGGGATCTTGTTGGAAAAAAGACCGCCGCTAGAATCTAGAATCTAGAACTCACAAGCCATGAGGCCAAGAGTGGATCCAAGTCTGGTGGAGCTTTCAGGTAGGGCCAAAAGCGACTCGAGAAGCCTGAGTACTGAATGGCCGGCTGGTCCTCTGGGACCAATGCCTTAACCAACTCATCCCAGGTCACGCCTGCGGCACTCCGATGGGTCTGGAGAGTCAACCTCTGAGGTTAGTACCCGTCTGGTGGGCTTACCGGCTTATCTACGAAACCATTAGGCATAATTTCCGGCCAGGGGCAGACAGGTGTGCCGCCACTGCTGCCGCGCAGAAGAGCAGCATCACGAGATGCACTGCCGAAAACCGCTAGCTGCTCCAACACCTGTGGTGAATCTGGGAGGATGTGGTGATGTGTGATGGCAGGAGCGTTTGCAACCCGCCGGCCTGTGCGCAAAGCAACGACGACCGAGTGACAAAGAGGCGCTTTGCAACAGGGAACCGGCGCCGTGCACGCAGGATGCGGTGAATGATGCAAACCGTTTTGCCAGTGCCGGAGCGACCCTGAAGAAAAAGACTATGAGGGCATTCGATGATTCTTCGCTGAGCGCGGGAAGGCTGCACTGCGCAAGAAGCAGTTTCAGACCGACCTCCATACTGCGAGAGCCGGGCGACGATGTCTTCCATCAGTTCTTCGGCAGATACTTGTACCCGACCGTGAATCCATGCAAGTGCCGAACTCTGCAGAGACGTCTCGCAGATCGCGTGCACTTTGAGGGCGGCATTTTGCACGTCCAACTCGCAGGCCTTCAAAGCTGGCGAAGCATTCCAAGCATTCACTGCATCGGACAGATTCTCAAGAGTGGGTCCGACCCACTGCAGTGCCTGCAGCGCCTCCTTCGGCAAGGTCTGCTGCCGCAAGGCAGCCCGTGCTCTGAGAACGGAGGCCTCGGCAGCTGCCAGCTCCTCGTAGATGCTCTGATCTGCACCTGGAAATCCTTAGGTTCGGGTGCTGCAAGCTGCAACAGCATACAGAATCATGTCCAGAAACATCTAGCATGGTGGGGCACAGTTCGTTGAATTGTGCCTATTGTCCTGGTTTGTTTGTGTGTGTGTGTGTGTGTGTCTGTGTCTGTCTGTGTGTGTGTGTGCGTGTCTGTGTGTCTGTGTGTCTGTGTGTGTGTGTGTCTGTGTGTGTGTGTGTCTGTGTGTCTGTGCGTCTGTGGGTCTGTGTGTATGTGTGTGTCTGTGTGTCTGTGTGTCTGTGTGTCTGTGTGCCTGTGTGCCTCTGTGCCTCTGTGTCTCTGTGTCTCTCTGTGTGTCTCTGTGTCTCTGTGTCTCTGTGTCTGTGTGTCTGTGTCTGTGTGTCTGTGTGTCTGTGTCTGTGCGCGCGCGGGTGTGTGTGTGTGTGAAACCCTTTTCCAAAGAGCGAATGTAGAGCCTTGCAAGCAGGGGCCCAGAGCATTCTGGAGGCTTGCGCCAACGAAGACTCTGCAGACACTTTTTAATATCATGGGGAGACTGATGGGTTGTACCATCATCGCCCAACCAGAGCTTTCATCACTGTTGCTTCTGGTCCTACTCGGGAGCATTACCGGACATGTCTTACATGAGGAGCCACATCATACTTTCCAGCGTTGGCTTCACAAGTTTCGTGAAGCTTGGTTGGGAATGGGAGAATCCCTCATTCTGAGCTGCTGGATGCTGCGCTCACCACTCTGTGTCCGTGTCCAGCGGCCTGTGCCCAGAAAGGAAGAAACGCTGCGCACGACGTAGGGGTGATCCTGCGCGGGCTGCAGGCAAATCGCTCCCGACTCTCAGAGAACCCTTCGCAAGGGCACGAACACGGGTCACAATAGGGAATACAGGTCACGGCACACATATGTGCACTCTTAGATGCGGCCCTTCGACTGCAAACGGACAAATGTTGCAAATGCCGGCATCGCAAGGCCAGGCCTCGCCCAGGCCAATGCTCCCCTCGTCCCCTCGTGCTGAAAAGCTGAGGCTCCTCGGGAAGGTCGGGGCAAAGTCCCCGCTCCGCTGCTTGCTGCGCGCGGCACTGCAAGGCTCGAAGCTCCGACGCCTCGGCAGGGTGGCGACAGGGTTCGCCATAAAATCGGGTCTGACTGACAGAAATGGAGTCTTTTCGACCTTACGGCAGCGATGGGAACTTGAGACACATGTGGCCGAAGAATACCAGATATCCGATGTACTGAAGGCCGATTTTCTCGTCTCTCCGTGGTGCCAGGGCGCCAGGCTGCATCTGAAGCCCAGGTCGCTACAAGGCGGTGCCATTTGCATGGAAGACACCACACATGGCCGCCCTGTGTCTCCAGGCTGAAGGTTCTAAGGGCAAAAAAGGAGAAGAGTGCTGACCTGGTCTTTCATGCCATTTCTGGTTCGATCTTGCAGTGGTTTGCGGCAGCAATTACCATGGAACGTGGCGAGGCTCCTGTCACCTGTGGAACGCTCGATTCGCGAACTGCCCGCGACTTCATTTTGCCTTCACCGGCACTGGCACGTGCTTGCAGCAACAGCCATGAAAGCAACAAGTCGTGCGCACCGCTGTCGCCGACCTCTGACCTACAATCTACATCATGCTACACCGACTGGGTCGGCGGGCAAACCTGTGGCAAACTGCTTCCTTGCCCGTCGGATCGCTCAGTCGATCTGCCGCAGGGGCCTCGGCATCCTGAGGCACAAAAGTCCGCAAGGCTCGGACAAAGAGATACCGGTAGACTCGCTGCACGAAGTTCTGAGCTCCGAAAAGTACCACCCAGCGATGGTTAAGAGCTCTCAGCCACTGGCTTTTTGGAGTTGAGATTTTCAGCAACCTTCGCCTGTGCAGGAGAGCAGCATTGGCAACAAGGCAACCGTTGAGGCGGACATCCAAAAGGCGCCTGCTTTGGGCCCATGCGCTTCCACTTCAGTATGTCTTTCCTCAGCTACGAGTGGAGCACAGGTTGGTTCAACCTTCTTCTGCTTGTGTCTGCGATCATCCCACTCTGGTCCAACAGCTCTTGAACAAGCTCCAACGATACACCGAGACGCACTGCACCAGTCCACGTATCGTGGCCGTCTACACAAGACTCCAAGCTCTGGGAAAGCTCGGCCTCCCTCTCATGGTCCGAACTCTATCGGCCGAGCGTCTTCGAAAGCTTCTTGCGCGGCTTTGGCATCAAAGTTGAGCGGATGTTGAAACTAAGCGGGACGCCGCCTGGATCGTCGGGCGAGCTTCTGGGGCCCTGGGCTCGGGGCCTTCAGGTCAAGAGAAGCTCTCTGGGCTACATGTTGCAAAAGCCTACTAGTACACAGCCAGCCATCTGCGAGTGGCATGCATGCCCATGCACCCGCACGCCGTACACGAACACCACTCGGACATCCGTTATGTTCCGACGGCTCAACAATAATCCAAAAATAGCTTCCAAAGCATCTCCCACTTTGGATTCAAGGGGCTTATTCTGAACTCGTCCCGCATCGCATTCTGCATTTGCCTGATGTAGTTCCTCAGATCGACAGTGCTTTGTGCCACCTCACGAGAAGCTGTCAACGAGCATCAGCTCGAGGCCAGACAAATCCGAACGCGGAACCTCTGACAGCAAAGACTCTTGGGAAACTCACCGTAGGCGGAGTTCGTCCACAGGACAAACGTCGGCGGCCTTGCCTCGGGGTGAAGCGGCTCGACAGCCGACAGTTCAGCATCGGCCTCAGGATCCTGCTCGTGTCTGCGTCATGTACTTGATGCTGCACCTCCACGATTAAATCACTCCCGCAGCGGAAATCCAGAATTTTTTCAACTAAGTGGAACCCACTGGCCGGCTTTAACATGTCTTACAACCGTTCCGTGCGGTGCAGCTGAAGAGATGAGCTAAGAGTTCAGGCTGCGGACCCTCAGCCCGCAATAAAACAATGGCAGGTCTGCAAAACCCCTGTCCACTAAGGACGAGTCACAGGACAAACACCCCCTACAACACACAAAACATGGATTCGATTCTTGGGATGAGACTTCTGTCCGTTTCTCCAGGGAGGAGGCCAACGCAGCATCCAAGCCTGTGCCAGCAACTCAAGTTGAATCTCACTGTGCGGTTTGAGCTGAAGGAGCCCCGAATTCTGGCGAGTTTCGTGTTTTTTTCATGGATCTGGCGCCAAAAGCAGGCGTATCTCACTTGGCACTCGGGAGTTGCATGACCCGGGTCTGGTTAAACCGTGCTCACACCTGTACAACACGACGTGGGTAAACCCTTCCGACCTGGCCTGGAGCCAGCTGTTTAACCTGCGTGGTACGCAGCCTAGAAAAAAGGAACAAACAACGACTTCGCTTCACATGTCCTCAACTGTCCTGCTTGTGGGAAGCCGTGCGCTCCACCTCTTGTAGAGCGCCAGGCTTCGTGTCCTCTGCTTGGCACTGTCGGGGTCTAGTCAAGGCTCCAGCCGATCGACTCTTCGTCCACATGTCGGCTCTGATTGCCAAGGTGCATGAGCATAGGCAAGTTGAGGTTGTACTTGGCCGAGAGGAACACGACAGGGACGCCCTTGATGGAGGAAAAGCAGTCAGCGATCCTGCAGTGCACAGAGACGTGTACACGATGAGGTTTCAAGATTCGTGCACTGCGTTGCAACCCGGTTTTACCAGCATGGCTTGCCCATGGATGGGCCGCTCCTCGCTATCCCTGAGCCTGCTTAAGTATATTCAGCGATGCTTGGCCTCTTCAGGATCTCTTCGCGGTACTTTGGCTGGTCGTTCTCGTGGATGAGGTCCCATTTGTTGATGGCCTGGGCGAACAACTCGGGGCATCCCCTTCGCAGTGGGGGACGACTTTGCATCCCTCTACTTTTTGCGGATGCCTTCGTCTTCCGAGGCTGTTGGGGAACAGTGGGAGAATATGTTTGTACTGCAGACATGTACTCTCATCCTTCTACTGGGACCCAGCAACCCGTCACAGTAGCGTGCAATGGACACCATCACGATTTCGAAGCTGGCTTTTCCGTCGAACACTGGGTGATGGCGACTGAGCCATGAACTACCTATCGGAGGCAAAACCGAAACTGGTGGACACTCTGCAAGAGCATGTGTAAATGACGAAACCACGGACAGCCCTTGCCTTTTGCGGACGCATAGGCGAACTCAGATCGGATCATGCCCTTAGCCCCGTGTCGACCACGCCCTTGAAGGCGTTGGGACCCGGCAGCGGTTCGGGGATTCACAAGCTTTGGCTAGCACTGGCTTTGTGGCACGCGACAGGCACCTTTGCACAGATTGACAACGATCAGCCTGCACATTCGTCACTTGCAGATGAGGGCAAGTGCCCTTCAGCATTTCCCGTCCATGCGGGCTGGGATCTGGCAAGGCTGCGCGTGGTACATCGCGAGGCCATGCAAGCCCAGTGAGAGTAGATCCACTGCCGGTGAAGGCCGACAAGCTTCCCAACTACAGCCGACCATTAGACATTCTGGGATTGTGGTTTTTTCGTCGATGTCATATCAACAGCAAACTCACTGTGGGTCCCCGCGCCTGCCTTGCACAACTAGTGAGCCAAAGATCACAAGAAGGCCGTGAGCTGTGCCGCAGGCACGGGACTCTCACCGGAACTTGTATTCCCCTGGAAGAGCTGCACGGTGCCTCTTCGAGTCCTTGCATCTGACTCTGCTTCTCATCTCTCGAGCACTCTAGTAGACTCTAGATTCCATGGCGCTGATGCTGTCAAGTTTGTTCAGCTAACGCGAGCTGGGGTTCCTAACTTCGGGCGCTTTCAGGTTGGGCCCGCTGCCTGGATGCACTTTGTCGGTGGCGCGTCTTCGGCGTCCTTGCCGACACCTCTCAACTCGAGGTTTTATCGGTGGACTGCAGAGCTCGGTTTCGGTGCCAGCCCTCAGCGCTGTGCCTCGTGCGCCTTGGCGACCTCATCCACCTCCAACAGCCAGAGCCAAGTAAACCCTCCGCTCTCACCGAAGATCCCAGCACCTTCTGCCGAGTGTGGAAGAGGTTCCGCTGCCAAATCCAGGAAATCTGGCAGGAGGAGAGCTCAGAACGAAGGCATGTGCAAAGCCAGCCCATGCCCCGAGTCAGGAGCAGTCTCGGAGTGCAAAATCATTATGTTACCTGTACACTGTCCGCGTTTGTATTTTACAGGGCTTTCCGGCTGTGCGGGCTTCGATGGAATCCGCTTTCGGGCGCTGCACCTGCTCCGCTGTCAGCTGCAGGTCACTGGGCACTTGCTTGCGCAAGCTGCACTCAGCCCGGATCTCGTCGGAAACCTTGGTGCCGTCCGGTGTTTTACCCGCTGGCCCTTCCCCGCAGTCTGCAGCAAGCGCTCTTTTTTCGGCTGTGTTCACGAGGGAGCTTCTGAAGGAGCGTTTGCCTGCTGCGCCACGCTCGGCTGCAGTTGTTTCCCGGAGCCTCCAAACTCCACGGGAATGAAAGGGCGCAACGCCAGGATGTCCAAATCACCAATAGGTATCGGGTAGCCCCGTTGGTGGATTTTGATATACAGCGGATGATTTTCCAAATAATCACGTTCCTCAGCGGTGAGGTTCTCCAAATTCACAGTCGGCGGCTGTGGCTCCTCTTCCTCCACCTCTGCGGTTGCGGCAGGATAACACACTTCAGCTTCAAGAGAACACAACATTCCGAGAAACCCCGAATCTGGCAACATGTGGTAATGCCACCCCCCCCCCAACAAGCAATCACCCAAAGCCATCTCCGATACACCCAATTAAAAGGCCTCCTGCTTCGCTGCCTCGGTTTTTTTCCGGTCACCGACCTGGCTGCTGGCGGTGATATGTGAAGTGGCTGCTGCAGTTGCTAAGAGGGAGAGAGGCCCTACCACAATAGCACAACCGGAACGCCGACCAAAAGCCTCGAAAGCTCTTGCTCCTCAAGTTTCAAGCGTTTTGGGCTTCGGGGCATCGTCGCTACAGGTTCCATAGGGTATTTCAATGCTTGTTGAGGATTTTGGTTGCGTTCGACTTGAGACTCCGGCTGCTTATGCTGAGACCTTTTCCGTTTCATGGGGGGCAATTCCCTCCTGCTTCCCGGGAGGCTCCCACCATGCATCGCGGGCATCTGCAGATTCCCAAAATAATGAGGCGTCCATCGTAGATTGGGTCTTGCTTTTCTGTGCCGCTTGGCTGGGAACTTGTTCTCGGGCTGTATGTAGTTCAAGGATCTCTCTGTGTCCCTGCAACTGTCACCAACTCAACCTTGCAGTGGCCCCTCCCCTTCCGCGGGTGTGTGCGGGAGACCTGCGCCAAACTTTAGCTACGGCGAACGGCTAACGTCTCTCTGTGTCGTGCGCTTCTTCTTCTTCATCTCATCCTTTCTTCTCAATTCTCATCCCCCACTGCAGAATGACCCCATCAAGGCGAATCTTCCAATCGCAGGGTCACACCGGGTCACAAGGAGCAGGCACAACACAAAGCCACACGCTTCGGCGCATCTGCCCCCAAAATTTCCTACGATCCCACTGCGCTGAAGCACTCACAGAACTGCACAGCCCTGTGCCCAGTGAGCCCACCCTCCGAAGGCGTCGAATGTGGCTTGGAAGCGGCTTCGGGGGCGGAGGCGGCACCTCGACGTCCTGCACAAGGCGTGGGAAAACGTGAGCCTATCTCAGCCTCTGATTTTTTCTTCTCTCCCGCCTCAAGAACCTGGCATTCATCCGGGGCCAGCTTTCGCAGCCTTCGCAGCTTCTTCGCAGGCTCCGGCAGGGAGCTGATCGTCTTCTTTTGCCTCGCTTTGCCTTGGGCCTTGGCCTTGGCCTTGGGGGCCCAAGCTTTCGCCTTTTCCAGGGCGCCGATCTCCACGAGATGCCGCTTCACCGCCTCCTCAGAGTCGAAGATCTCCTCTGAGGGACTCCGGAAGGATGCTTCGCTGAAGAAGTCGGCGAAAGTGATCTGCCAGCTTTTCGGGAGCCAGTTGGGCCAGTGCTCTGGAAAGTTGCAGGGGAGATGTCGGCCTTCCTGGTCCACGGGTACCAGCTCCTGATCATGCGCGGCCTGGACATGCGACTTATGCTGAACAATCTTGGACCCAAGATTCTTGGGTGCCACGAAGACTTTACGCCTGAAGCCGTTGGAGTCTTTCTTCCAGGCTTGGCCCCAACCCGGGGGAAGCCAAAGCACTCGACGCAAGCTGCACAGCTCCAGACCTGCAGGCCAATTAGCCTTTCAGGGAGTCGGGGCATTCCGCGCTTAGTGAAAATGCCCTCTCACAGACTAGCTCAAGTCATGTTCAGCCATGGTTACCTTGACACAGGCTGACGAAGGCCCAGTCCTGATCACTGAATGGCGGCGCCAAGATCTTCTGAACCTCGTCGAAACTGTAGAGAGCAAAGTGGGCTGCGACCCCTCTGTCAAGAAAGTCTTTCGTTCCTGACCAGCGCCGGCAGTCAGATGGCAATGACTGACTGGTCCTAACACCGCCTTGCAGCAGTCTGGTGCAATGCCGGCTGCCCACTCCTAACTGTCCTATGTCCTGACATTCCTGAATCCTACAAGACTTGGGACCGACGCGGAATAACATGGGCTTACCAAAGCGTGTGCCAATGTGGCACCAGAATCCGTCGGTGGTCATGGTCCGCCAGCGGCAATGCAGATTCAGGCAGCGAGACCGTTGCAGGCATTCTCTGTGCTAGCAGTATTTTCGGCACAATCAAGGCTGGCTCCTATGCTGCGGCTCGCTCACCTTACGTTCATCCTAGTCATAATCTGTTGCTTTTCGGGAGGGCGACGCAGGCGAGCAACTCCTGCTCGAGCCATACTCGCCAGGAAGCCAAGCACAACTCAACGAGAAGCCGCACACAAATACAAGCTGGTACAATCTTGCCAATCTCAGGGCAAAAGACGAATGGACCTTGCTTTAATCTGGAAGTGCGTAGTACAGGCAGGATGGCCAGTTCACGTGCAACATAGACTGTAACATAGATGTAGTGCTTCAGCCAGGGTGCTATCGCGAACTGGCTTCTTTGCACCAGTAGGCGCGCATATACTGCAGAGAGCTTCTCAACGTACTCCTGGGCCGCGGGTTGCTAGCTGATGTCTCCGCCGAGCCCTTGCGCTACCGCAGTGCGCAGTGTGAAATGCACGGTATCGTTGGCCACTTGCTTTAGCTGAGTATGCTGGCCTATGCTGCTGGGTCCTTTATCAGCTGCTCGACTTCTTCAAGCTGCGGACACCCCGCGGCCTGTGTTGGGTTAGCTCTGTGATGATTGGCAAGCGAGTGAGAGACAGCGAGAGTCAGAGACAGAGAGAGAGAGAGGCAGACCACATTGAGACACATACGGGGGACAGGCAAGAGAGAAAGTCTGCAGACACATGGGCAGAAAAGCAGACAGATGGGAGATGAACAAGGGTAGCTGGACAAATGTGGTAGGCAAAGTTTGCAGCCCAATGACCTCCGAACGAGACCCCCAACAAATCTTCCAGGCGTCCTCGGCACTGCCCGGAGGCTTCGCTTCCGCAGCCCGGTCGATATCCCGGAGAGTGGAGGCATGCTGTCGGCAGCAGCTCTCCTTGATTGGGGAGATCATAATATATACATACATACATATATATTTTTTCATATTCAAAAAATATGATATATATATGTATGTATATACTCATATATATGTATATACTCATATATATGTATATACATATATATATACATATATTTATACATATATATAATATATTTTGGCTCCCGCTTGGCTGATCCGAAGAACGCATGCAGGTAACGAGTGGCTGTCGGGTGAAAGGGGCTACAGTTGACCTCTTTCGCTTCAGGACTCTCGGAAGGAACCACAACCCTCTTAAAGCGTTTCCAAAAAAGGAATCCAGAGAGTCCTGAAGAAAGCAAGGGCTCAAGGCAACACAGTACTAAGGCTCCCCCTTTGGCGCCTCGGTGCAAACAGCGATCCACACAACACTAAAGTCAAGGCCACTGACTTCGCGCATTGTTCGGGGGGACCAGTTCCTACACTCTAGTATACAAGGAAAAGGTGTTTTCTTTAGAGTGTAAGGAGTGTTCCAACTCCTCGACACCTCGACAGCTCGAAGTCCTCCACACAGCCACAGGAACACAGAAACAACATACCCAACAAATACACTAGGAAACACTACAGTATTCAATGGAGGAATGTCTTCGGTGACTGAGCTACACCACCTACCAGTCAAGTAAGAACCGCCTAAGAAACACAGCGCTAAACAACAGATAAAGTTGATGCCACGCAAGACAGGCGGTGCTAGGTATGGTTACTTCCTATGCCTTTGCTGTACACCCGTCATCACTCAGCAGGGGTGGAGCGCACTCAACACCTCATGCGTTACTGAGCCCGTCCGGTGGCCGGCGCCCCAGCGTGCCAGTTGGGGTGGAGTCCCATACAGTCAGCAGCAATGTGTATGGTTGCAGGTTGAACATGCCCGGAAGTTCGGCCTCAGTGGCCGGTCTTCTTCGTTGCAGCTGTCAGCGGTTTCACACCAGTGCCGTCGTCCTCCACTGGCCGGTCTTCTTCGTTGCAGCTGTCAGCGGTTTCACACCAGTGTCGTCGTCCTCGGCTCAACAAGCCGCTCCACAAAAGAGCCCCGTGTCTCCAGCATGCTGCATGTAGAGCAATGCGGCTGTGCCTGCGCCTGGGTGCCCCGTTCCGCACATGCGTGTGCTGTCCGCTCAGTCCTGGCTCACCATCGCCCAGATGGCCTTCTGTGCAGTCCTCGTGTTCCCATGCTCGAGGCAGCACCCTCGTTGTTCCAGACAAATGATCACTGCGACTTTGTCACCAGTGAGCTCTCTCGCTGCTCAGTTTCCAGCTTTCCATCCTTTGCCGTTGCCGTCCCTGGTGCCAGAATGGGCCACCTCGAAGATGATGCAAGCAGACGCAGCGACTTCCCATAGCTTCAGCGAGGTCGCGGGTTAGTGGTTTCTAAGTACTCAAACCATGGACTGAGGGAATAAGGCCTAAGTACAACGTGGACCCAAAAGCGCGACATGAGGCCAATAGACGACAGACCAGGGAAGAGGAAGAGGTAGGAGAAGAGGGTTCAGAGGTTCAGAGGTTCAGGCGAGAAAGCGGGGGTCTTCCCCGTTTTTTTTTTTGGTTTTTTGTGCAGGCCTTGGGGCTTCTTGGGATTTTTGTGCGCATGCCGAACAACACACCCGGGCCCTGCAACCTACTCCGAAGTCACCCCGAACCATCCAAGCATCACCTGGAACCTAGCCAAGGGTCACCAAGTCGCTTTGATGCACCAAGCAGCACCTGGAGCCTAACCAAGCATCACCTCGAACCTAGCCAAGCAGCACCTGGAGCCTCAAAACATCCTTACCCGTCTCCCTCCTGGAGGGTTGCATCCGAGATTTGGGAGTCTCGGTCCACCTGCGCGGTCGTGGTTGTGGTCGTGGTGTCCGGCTTCTGCGTCCCTGGGTCCCCGTGACTGCTTGACCATCACCTTGAGCTGGAGCTGCTTGGATCCGGTCCTTGCTGTCTTCGGCCTCATCGCTGGCACCCATCTCCTGCTTGGGTGTTCCGGGCCTCTGCATGAGGAACACCAGCAGGCATCCCAGCAGCCCTCCAAAAAGGCCAACAAGGAATTCCAGGAGACCTGAGCCTTCCATGATTGCAGACCAAGCGGCGGGGAAGTAGGCTGCTGTTTGCACCAAAATGCTGCAAGTACACGGCACCAGAATTAAATGTCCGTCCTGCCCCCCCCCTTCCTGGAAGGAGAGTAGCACAGCACATGAGTCAAGTGACGCAGGCGTGACAGCGGCAACAATGCATGGACATGCGACTGGCCTGTTTCAACAGAGGCACTAAGGCAGTAAGACGACTGCCGTGCGCCTGAGACATGTGCTACGGCTCAGGAGTTACCCAAATGGCGGAGAAGTGCCATGGATGTGCAGACATGCAACTAGCCTATCGCCCCGAAAATAGCTGAAACAAAAATAACTGCATCATGTCTGGTGCCCGATTGGTGTTGCCATTGTCGCGTCGTCAGCCTTGGCTAAGCCAAGTGAAGGTGTGAGTCACGATCGGAGGTGACTCGGGCACGTCGGGCCTCAAGCGTGCGGTATACCTTAGCTAGGCGTCCTTGTTTGGCTGCAACCTTAGCAAAGTGGTCAGCGATCTCGTTGAGCATGACTCCTTCATGGGCTCGGACATGACAGGCTTGGATATGCAGGCACAGTTTACTCCATCGACACAACAGTTCATTGGTGACACTCGCATGATGCGTGCCTACAAAAGCTCCCTCAAGGACTTGCAACACATATTGACTGTCAGTACAGAACTGGATCTCGAGATTGGGATGATGGCGGCGAATGACTTCGATCATGTGCAGGGCATGATTGGCTGCCCGGACCTCCGCTTCAATGTTAGTGCATGGGGCAGGAACCTTAAAGTAGCTGACAACAGCCTGCTCGGCTACTGCGTAGGGCGGCAGGACTACCACCGCGGCTCCTCCACTACCATGTTGTCCACGATACTGACTGGAGCTCCCATCCGAATAGACTCGCAACAAATGCTCAGAGGCGGTAGGATCAACCATACGTAGTTCCTGCTCGTGATCAAGGCGCTGGTAGGAGACCGCATAAGCGGGTTCAACCGGGACATGTCTGATCGGCAAGAGTGAGAAAAATTCTCCATTCTGAAGTAGCTGTCTACCACAGAGATCGATCTCCTCAGGATGACAGGTATAGTAGCAAGTAAGACTGCAATTGTTGCGGAGCAACCAATCTTGCGAGAACTCCCTCCATTGATCTCTTCGAGCCGCCTCCCGAACCCAGGATGTGACCGCGGAAGTACCTCGGCTGGATAGGTAGGCCTCCCAAGCGAGCTGAATGAATCGGCTGAAATCTGGGCACCTGCCAGGTTTGCATCTAGGGGATAGGTGTGCATTGGCAAAAAGCCACTCAGGCCCTCTTATTTCGGAGAGCCAGGACAATCGGTATGGATTCGTGGGCGCCATAGCGTGCAGCATGTCCCCAGATAAGCAAAAAGCTTGTTGCATGTGCTGCTTCCCAGCGATGGTGTCCTGATTGCTGTGCTGCCAAGCGACTCGCGCGACGGCGTGCAGTCCATGAGTCAACTGCTCCCTGAAAGGGGTCCCTGGTAAACCCCGCAATGACAGTGAGGAAAGTCGTATGTGTGGTTTGTAAAAAATCACGAACAGCCTTGATGGGCCTGAAAGCTGGGCTCATCCACCGCCATCTAGAAGTGACAAAGCAGTTGAAGACCCTGAGCCTCTGAACGAGGCCGACACCTGCCTGTCGGAGCACGCGGAAGTATCCCCAGAAGGCGCTACTGACATGGGTCATGCGGGCTGCGACGACTGCGTAGCATGTAAGGTTAAAGGCAAGGAGCACTCCCAGAAAAACAAGACTATCCTGTGCCTGAACAAGTTGGCCATTCCGCAGGTGGGGTGGCCTGTCAGACATACCGGGCGGCCTCAGGAACTTGCACTTCTTGGCATTGAAATGCAAACCGATGGCATTGAGGGTGTCTTCGATGTCCCTAAGCAATCGTTGAGCTTGATCTCTAGAGGTTCCCAGGATGATCAGGTCATCCGCAAGGGCGCGAGAAACATTTTCCTTCCATCAGATGATTGCAGCCAGGTCACTTCACACTCCTGCCAAGACGAACTCGTCTTAGCCAGGTAGTAAGAGCTCAGCCGAGTAGCTGCTCCCCTGGAGCACCCCTTGTGATAGAGCCTGTTCCCACGTTGCCCCCTGCATGCTGAGTGTAACACGTGTGTTAGTTATGATCTCAAGCAGGAGCTCAGCTTCACGACATCCCGAGGCTTCCGCTAGGAAGGCTGCTAGAGCTTCATGCGACAGCGAGTCGAAAGCTGCCGTGATATCGAGCTTAATGACAAAGAGGGTCTTATTATACTCCTCTGCCAGCTTGATGGCATGTTGGACGGCACAGACTGAGTCGAGTGTCTGTCTCCCTGCAATCCCACCAACTTGGCAAGCTCGGATGGGCGGCAGCTTAGACCGTAAACCTAAGCATGAGAGCTTTCGTAAAAACCCTTGGCAACCGTCGGCGAGAGGACGATTGGTCGCAGCTCCCCTGGGCTGCTCGGAGCCGAGGTCTTGGGCAAAAAGGTTACATGGTTGGACAACCATGATGGAGGCACCTGACGTAGACCCCAAAGCACTGTATTAAACATCTCCAAGAGATTGACCGACAGGCCGGTCTGCAACTGGATAGCTTCATAAGAGACACCGTCAGCACCTGTGCTCTTATTGTGCTTACATAGAAAGGCTACATCCTGTATCTCCTGGAGCGTGAAGGCCTCAGGATTGAAAACAGGCCCCGTTCGATGGGGAAAAACGGCCATGGACAGACCCCGGGGGACCGGCTGTGCAGGGGTGTACTTTCTCTTGTAGAAGATTCGCAAATCAGATATCGCTTTAGCACTCCCACCAGCTCGCATGCAGTACGACCCATGCGTGTAAGCGGCAGAGTTGCGCTTACGGAAGTAAGACAAGGCACGGAAATCTCCTGCAGCACCTTGTTCCAGCAGCCCTGTGAGCCACCTTTGTTTGGCGACTTTTCCGGCGTCAGCGATTTCTTTGGCCAGGCTCCTCGCGGGAGCCCCTTGCAGTGATTTACGTTTCTGGATCATGGCTCGTATGTCGGGCCCGTCCGTATATCTACAACTAGTGATCCTGCGGCAAGACTTGGAGCAGACCGCTTCAATGTCAGACATGTCTAGGTCCCGACACGACAGATCCAAGTCCTCGGCAAGGGTCTCGCACCTGGCTGCGAAATTTGGGGCGTCTACTCGCCACTTCCCACACTTGGAATTCTGGAAGTGCCTGCGTCCTGATCTTCCCACCGTGTGTAGACAGATACTCACTGCGCAATGGTCGGATCCAACAATGTCGTCCGAGCCAACATGCACACGGTCATCAGATTTGACCATGGAAGGAAGTGAAAACAAAAGGAAGTCGAGACGTGACTGCGATCCCCTAGTATTGGACCAGGTGGGATGTGACGGCGTGCTATGTGACAGACCCAAGTCGCGCAGAAGCTGCCCAAACGGGACACCTCTGACAGATACAATATCCAAGATATCATAATTGAGGTCCGCACAAAGACACACCAAATCGTGATAGCGTCGATTGCGGGTGAAATCAAGAATTTCGTCGACCTGCCTTTGCCAGACTGACAAACAGTCAGCCCTGAGGTCATGCGGTAGGTGGGCAGTCATCAAGAACTGCCTGACGCCTTGGTGTTTCAAAGTTACCCCAAGGCCTGTCGAAAAAGTGGTTTTAAGATCGATTCTATGAACCCAGTCAGACGGAACACCAATGGCACTCCCTCTGAAGGAGTGTGAAGGATCACAGTAGAAAAAGGTAAAACTACGTCCTGCCAGGCGAATCTCGTGGTGCAGGATTGTGTCGTGTGACGGGCACCTAACTGGCAGCCCACCCAGCTCCTGGAGCGCGATCACTTCCGCGCCTGCCAAGCCTACTAAGTCCCACACCCGGGCCAGATCTTCAAGACTCTTACCCCGAAGGTTAAAAGAAGCAATGTGCAGAACCGACATAGGCCCGGCAGCGTGTTTTCAAGCTATCCCTTCCCCAAGGGGGGAGGCCGAGGGGCCGTAATCCAGCCATGCCTGTTGGAGCGTCTCTTTGCTGCGCCCCGTCACAGATTCAAAGGCCTGCGACGAGAGGAACCAAACTGTGTGATTACCTCTGCTGTCCTCTATGATCTGGTCAGTGGCTGAAGGCTCATGGCCCTCATCCATGCAGCGGAGCAAGCGGGTTTGCCCAACAAACACCTGGCCTCGCCAAACAATTTCGGGAGGGGACAGGTGGGGCCTCCCTGCCAGCGCAGGAATGCTAGTGTAGAAGTTTTTGGTGAGTACTAGAGCTCGAATGCGCAGACGTTCCTCAAGGGGCCTGTCTCGCTGTACCCACAACGTCACCCCATTCTGTCCTTCAATACCGCTAGAGCACTTAAGGTTCTTCAGCTTGTCAAGGACCTCCTTCTGTAATTGGCGCTTTTACGGCAAAGTTGCTTCTTTGGGGAATTGAAGTGACGCTCTCAAGAAGTTAGTGCGCCCAGAGGGTCCTGAAATAGCGTCCAGCGTATTGGGGACCCCAGCAGCCTGGAACATGTTGCGAACCTCTTCCTCAGCTTCCCCAGATCTAGCATCCACCCAGCCTCCGATGACAAGTCCTAGATCCTGTTGGGGATCTCGAGGTGATGTTCCTGGACCTTCAAAAGAGCCCCTGGGTGTTCGTGGACTCCGGGGACTCACGGGCTGGTGACGTCCTGGAGTGGGCGATCGGGGTTGTTTCTCAAGGTCTGCCACAACCTTCTCGAGTGCTGCAATGCGAGCTAGGGTACTTGTTTGCTGGTCCGTGGTTTCCTTATGGCACGCCTCCAGGTGTTCAATGCGTGTGCCATGCTGTTGGATGGTGGCTCCTAATTCAAGGCAATAGGAATGGGTTTGATCGCTCTTAACATGAAGCCCTTGGAGGGACTTGGAGAGATCTTGAACCCAGTCTGGTGTATCGTTAGACCCAGCCCCCTTAGAAAACATCCCCGGGAACGGCCCTGAATCCTTCGCAGCTGGCGGCTGAGCAGGAGGTCCTGCACGTTGGAGTTCGTCCAAACCTGGCTCATCCCCTGCAGTGAGATCAAAGACCTCATGCGGCCCAAAAGCAGCACTGTGGTCAAGACGGGGCATGGGTTCATCCATCTGGGTACTTTGTTCGTCCTTAGTTGGTGGCTCCAGCTTTGGTTTCTTGAGTTCTGGGGCCTTCTTCTCGAGATCAGCGTCCGAACTTTCCTGGCGAGTCTGCGGGGGAACAATAGGTTGCTCAAGAACCTGGTGATGATTACCAACCGGAGGTAACTGCGTGAAGGCTGTTCGAGAAGACACTGGTTCAACGGTAAGCGGCCCCTGGGTCAGCTCACCTCTCCGGCGCTCCGGCCCTCGTGTTCTTTCACGCTCTCGCCCCCGTCCCCGTTCCATGTCCTCAGCCCCCCGTTTTCTCCCTGGCAGAGAGGGGGACAAGACAAGACAGACAGTTCAGGATTAGCAAAGGAGAGCGAACAGTGCAAGCAGTGCGGTCGAGAAAGGAGAGAGAGAGAGAGGGGCAAGGAGGAAAGATGGAGAAGGAAGGCAAGGCAGACAGTGCGAGGTGACACAGACTTTTCCCAAGGACAGAAAGTGAAGACCCTATTGTCTTGTTTGCGCCGAAACTTGAGCCAAAATGGCTTGAGCCGTAGCTATATATATATATATTTTTTTTGTCACTCGCACTCGACAAGTCAGGCGAGGTTTCTAGGTCGAACACATACATTAATATATATATATACATATTAATATATGTATGTATGTATGTATGTATATCTATACATGCTAGATTCCACCACGGAAGAAAGCCAGGCCAAGGAGCCAAGGTCTGAAGAACTCGCGTGGCTGGAACCTCTGAGGGATCTGAAGCTCAGATAACACACATTGACATTCCCACTTCCCCATTCCCTATACCATTTTGGGGGTTCCTTATTTTAGTTATAGTATACTGGGCCCCAAAACCCTATTCTAATTATCATGAAGGAGCACCAGAGAAGGCAAAAAGCCCAAAACCCTGCAGATGACTCTCGAGCACGGCATTCTACGGTTGCATCTCAGACCGCGACCTGCGCCTGGATGAAATTTGTGCGGATGATCTGGTTGATGAGCTCCTGCATGTGGGAAGTACATGTTGTTGGGGATCCAGGCGTGCCTAAAGTGATCCTTAGAGCCTTGAAGCGTATCGACCGAGTACCCGGAATCCTGTGTGGGGAAGTCCATCACCACCTCAGCACGGCTTTGACAGGTCCGACGCTTCTGAGCATGCAGCTCCTGAAAAGAAGCCTTGGCTACTCGTGTTTTAGCAACTCTGGCAAGCCGAACCTCCAGGCACAAGATCCTAGACACAGTTCACACCGATTCAGCTGCCGGTTTGCGGGAATGTAGATCACAAGTGTAGACCCGTGGAGTTCAATGCACCGCAAACGTGCTAGGGCAGGAGGGAAAACTATATTACTCCAGCCCGATGAAATGCCCTTCCTATAAAGTTATGCAGTTGCCTGACTCGGAACCGTCTCCCAGAAGCTAACAACGCTGCGTCCGGTCCCTTCTGTTCCCCGGCCCATCTGCTTCCCAAGGCCGCCGCAATTCCGAGAGCGCTGTACCGTCCTGCCAGGGATTGACTCAACATTTCACATCCTTGGACCAGCCTGGACGACCTCCGGGCAGTAAGAACAGTGAGCCCAACAAATCCGAGCAAAACTCGTGAGGCTTCCATACCCAAATGGGGCCAAGTGGCTGCGCGAGACGCTGGCGCAAAAGCGGGTGTTGAGGATGCCTGCGAAATACCGCGGCGTCCGCCGTGGGAAGGACCTCAGCCGGCTTCCTATGAGGGTATCGAGGAGTATCGAATCCTGGCTGGTGGTCCTGCTTGCTTATTCGCTTTTGTTTAGATTCCAGTGGGTCGTCCGTCGAGCTTCTGGACCAATTCTTGACAAAGCCAGCTAGATATGTTTGGGCCAGCGAAGATACAGGCGCCGAGGCAAGGCAGCAGCTTCCCCGAACCCGTCCAGTTTTCAAACAGAGTTCATGCTGCGCTCGCAAGTGGTTAAAAGTGCTTTGGCTTTTGATGGTGGGACGGGGACAGCATTCACATAGGTGCCAATTGCCGCAAACTACAGGTTGCGGTGTTCGGCATTCAAGATAACCCTAGCATCGGTTTCACCACGGCACGTCTACCCTAGAGCCCGACACGGGGAGTTCAGGGAGGGAGCCTCGGCAACTTACCGGAAGGACGAACACAATCGGTGTTTCTGTGGGCTGCCACCTCTTCAAGCGCCAGCTCTCCAGCATTCATCACGCCAAGAGGCTGTGCACTGAGAAAGTTGGCGCAGAGCTGTTCCCCTTCCAGGCAGGCATCTTTGGTTCTGCAAGGTTTTTGCACCGTGTTGACACAACTTCGGGCTCACTGCTGCTCTCAAAAGCTTTTGAGAAAAGGAGCTCACGAGACCCCAAAGATCCAAAGCTCTGTAAGACGGTGAAGCTGAAGCCTTGTCTGCGCGGCACGCCCCGCAGGTGCTTGAGCACGGCGACCCACTTCTCTTTCAGAGAGCCTCTGGGATTTCTGCAGTGTCTACACTGCACAGCACATTCGTGCTCCGCAGGAACAAGCTGCAACCCTCCGTCACCGGCCCCCTGCAAGCCTGGGTTCCAGAAGTCCTGGATCTTCATGGTGGAGTTGCCCCAAGGCAGTGAGACCTCGGGTCCTTGCCAGTCTTGCCTCGGAGAAGGAGATGGCGCTTTTTGCTTCTGATTAGGACTAGGACGTGAGTAGGAGTTAACACAACACTCGAAGATGCATATACAGTATACCCATAAGAGGATGATGTGAAACTTCTTTGGCCAGAGTGCGCAAGGAGGCACAGCAACTTCCCCAGCGCGTTGACCAGGATTCAGGATTGCTTGACGCTCATATGTAGACAGCTTAAGACGGACCGGCCCCGATGTTTTTGTTGCGTCCCTCCCTGGCAGTGGAGTTTCATTTAGCTTCACGTTCCGCATGAGACGGCAAGTCAATTGCACGATTCCACGATTCTGTTGCTCTCACTCGGGCACAGCCGGCCAGGCCGAGGATTACATGTCGCGAAAAAGGGGTTACCCCCCTCCCCCCCCTGGAGCGAAACATGCAGTTTCCATGGGGCGATAAATGTGTGCTACTGGCTTGTGGTTTGTGCCGATTTGCTACGTCACCATACCTGATCCCACCCATCGGCATTGGGCATTGGTGCAGGACCCAGGCCTCCTTTTCAAAACACTGCTCTCATAGCCGGACAAACGAAACGACACTCTTAGTGCTTGAGATTCCAAGTCGCAACACTAGCATCTTGCCACGGAGGTCGCAAACCAAACACGACTGCCGACCTGGACAGTTCACCAGAACTCTTGTGCTCTGTTGCTGCTATCTTTGGCAACTTGAGCATTGAAATTTTCAAGCCAAGACTGCCAGCTTTTCAGTCTTCCCCAAAGCACGTCTGTCGCTCTTTTGGTGCTGCAAGAGGCGCTGAAATGAAGAGGCATGTACTTGGCGAACTTCTTCACGAGCTCACAAACTCTGTGGGCTGAATCCCGGCTGCGCTCCTCGTCCTTGATACCTGGGAGTGGCAGGAGCGTAAGAACCTAAGAAACAATATTTTGGCACTCGGACGGCAAAATAACGATCTGAGAGCTAGCAGCAGAACCTGTCCGCCAGAAGATGCGGTGCATTCAGGCATTCGGAACGGCTGCTCTCAAGACCATATCCACGCGTAGGCTGCCTCACTCTGTGTGTGCTAAGAGAGTTTACACCCAGTATACGTATGATTACGAACAAGAGGCGCAGCAGGAGGAGCTCGCTGCGATGCTCTTGTAAGAAGGAATGGCAAGTTTGGAGTGCTGCCTGGCAAGGGGTAGTCGTGCGCAAGCAGGCGCTCAATACTGGAGTAGGTGTGACGAAGAATGACACGTTGGTGATACCAAATCTCTTTGACAAAACCGTCCACAAGCCCCAGCCTCGAGAGTCAAAGCACAGGCGAGCGGTCCGTGGTAAAGCCAACCGTCGCCCTTCACCTGAGCTCCGAAGCCGGCGAACTGCTTCGAGGAGTGCTGTCCGCAAGCCCTAGGGCCTCCACACCGTCTAACCCAGTCAGGTCGCACGCAGGTCGAGAAAGCGCACCCCTGCCGTCGGGGCAGGCTCTTTGTGCTTTTGCTGCCACTAGCTCTACTCGCCTAGAACCCCGAAACGCAACCGAATCACTTCAGAACCGAACGAGAGAAGTGCTTTACTGAAGAAGCTTGGCTTCGAGTGCTTTTCAGGATCTGATCGGAAGGGGATCGCAATATGTGGCAAGCAGCTGAAATTGCCGCTTTCCGGCCCAGAGGGAGACGCATCACTGGGAAAGCATGTCAATGTGGAATTCACTGTCGGCGTGCTGCCGAAGCAGTAGACACACGACCAGAAAGAGCACGAGTGCAGTATTGCAGTATTGCTCATGATGCCAGGTGCATGACAGCCCACGTGAAGGCCTGCGGCAAGTTGGGCAGAGAGATCCCAGTCTTGCGTCTGGCCGTAAGCATGGACGTAGGCCCAATTCACCTCGAGTTTTGTTTGAAGCATGCACGCAGAACGAGAAAGACTAGAATCTCTGCGCCTCGGAAACTACAGCATACCACAGCATGTCTCAGCAATGTTTGAGTTGGTAGTGCTTGTAATCCACGTGTCCCGTCCGGTTGTGCCTACTATTGCTTACTCTTCTGCCCTGCAAACGGAGCTGCTGGCAAAGGCCACATCTGAAAAGTTGCCGAGTCATGCGTGCCGGGTATTGACACCTGCACAGGCACTGCTGTCACTCTAACGCAGGATCAAATTACTCATGCTGGCGCCCTCTCATCATGCCACCTCTGACTGAACGGTCGAGCGTGGTCAGACATGTTCTTCAATGAGAGTGGTGACGCAAAGGACAGATACCCTGGCCAGCCGTCACACGATCGATGCGGCCTTGCAAAGTGGAAGCTGATCCGGGAGAGCAGCCATCCAGTTGCACAAGTCCAGCTTCTCCTGCACCAAACACTCCCACTGTCAGCAAGTGCAAGCAGCTTCGGAAACCACAACAGCGGTGGCGACGGGCGATGCCGCTGCAGGTCCTTCGCCAAACCCGGCTGGCTGTCGAGGAAATCGGTTACAACGGGTGTGCTGGGCTCCGTGGCCTTGATGCAGCATGAAAGCCATGGAGCTGCGAATCAGCTTGTCCACACGGACAGAGTCTCTCTTGCGAGAAATTCAAAAGCTGCGGGTCTCTTCCGCTTCCGAGCGGCCGTGCTGGGCGTGGAGAGCTCGGGAGCGGGAGGCTCGCTCAGCTTTGGAGCGCGCGCCGAGCGGAGGGCGCCTGGGCCTGGGCTTTCGCTGTGAAAGCTCGGTTCGGATGGACTCCCAAACAGCTTCGAGCCCTGAGTGCCCTGAGCCTTCCTTAGCCGCCTTAGCCCTCTCATGCCCTCTCCCTGCCTCGCCGTCGTCTCCAACGGCTGGAGCGACCACGTGCTTGGCATGTCCTGTTCGTGGTACATGGTAGTTGGACTGCATGCGAAGAGAAAGGGCTTCCCCAAGCTCAAACGCGTGCCTCCCTGCCACTGGGATATTGAGTTTCTATTAGTTCCCTATTGCTTCTCTCCGCCCAGTTCCTGCCCATCATGCTCGTCATGGCGCGACAAGCGACTGCTGGCCCAAAGCCTGGGCTGAAGGGCTGCTATATCCGATCCATCCCGCTTCTTCAGCGCAAATGTCTCGTTCGGGCAGGTCTTGATAAGCGTGTCGAAGGGCCGAAGGAGAAGGTCCGAAGCCAGAGCATGCCCTTCAGCTAGGATTCGAACATGATGGGATCAACTAGCATCGGTTTCCCGAGATTCTCGAAGGCTAAGGCTCGTGTAGGGGGGTTGGCCCAGATTTTCCCCCGAGCTTTGGCGGAGGCGCGCTCTGCAGCATCCCCATCCGGGTCGACAAGCACCGCTGCCACAACCTCAAGTCGAGGAGGGATGCACGAGTCTCCATCCGCAGCTCGGCTGCCCCCGCCCCCGGAGAGGAAGAATGCCAAGGCTCAGAAACCCGAGACCAACCCCATCAGAGAAACTGCAGTGTTGCCACTGCTTCGGCTCAAGACAACTAACAGTTGTTTACTTTTCAACACCAGTATACTTCTCCCTCTCGAACCCATTCCCCGAAACCCTTTTTGAGGAGGGGCTGCAGTGCACATGCCCTGATGCCCAGCCTGCTGCACTTCACATCCAGACTTCGGACACCAAAACCCTTGAAACAAAACCTAAACCCCCGAAGGTACCAGATTTGCAGCCCGGCGGACACCCTCGCCGCCAGCGATGCGCTGGAACGAGTCTAAGGCCGCCTCCTGCAAAAAGGGAGGCAGAGACTCAGAATCTATCACCAACCCATTCGGGCAACGTTGAAATTAGAGGAGTGCGGGGAGCTCGACTGCTGACAATGACATGATTGTCGTGTTGGGGGTCATGCAGGATTTTGTCCATCCACCGAATGGGCGAGCTGCATCTCGAAAGCGTCATGGGGCAGTTGGTTCTTTGAGTGGGTGCTCTAGGGACTTGGAAGCTTTCAGGTGCAAGGGTATAGCCTCTGAAGCCCAAGGCCCTAGGAACTCGGAACTTCCACTTACCTCCCCGGAGGTCCTCGGAGCAGCTCCATGCAGACAACTGCAAAATTCGCCAGCCTTCTGTTGTCATGCGGCAAGGATACAGCGCAGCCTCGACCCAGCTGCAGAGAACGTCGGTCCCAGGTCCCAGCCTCTGGAGGCAGCACCGGCATCACTTGCTTTCTCGGCCTGCGCAGAAGGAATCATGTTCAATGCACGATGGTTTTTACCACTCGCCCAGCTGACAATGTCGCACCGCAGAGAAATTCGTCCGTGCACGATGGTTTGGAGGAGGGGTTTTTGATGCTTACATCGCAAGCCCCTCGAAGCCTGCTCCGTCCCTGGATGCTCTTCACAGACCATGGTGCCCACGGGGCGTATGCGACAAGCAGGCGGAAATGTTGCAGGATGCTTGCTACGGACTATGACTATGGTTACCCGGGGCTGCATTGGCATGCTGCTGTAATGCAGTGTTTTGAGGTCGTAAGTTGGGTGGAAAGGTGCCGCCGCTGTTGGGCCTGGTCTTACACACGGTCGACTCTCGTGTGCAGGCCAGCGATGCACTAGAACTGGCACATCTTGAATGTATGCAGACCACGATTGTGCCTTTGAGCTGCCGATGGCTGTCGTCCAATTGTTGCCCAGACAGACTTGACCGAGCAAGCAAACCCTTCAAGCTACACAGGATTCCCATACGAAAGCTGATGCAACTAATGATGGCAAGCTCCGCGCGATGATCAAACACTTGCCCTCGTCCGCGACGAAGTTGCCCAAGTTGATCTCAAACTTGTTCGGACCTCAGGAATGTCATGTTGTTGAGGATCCGTTTTCATGTTGGGTTCTGCACTCCCAAGCTCGCGACAGCTGTTGTGCGTCATCTTGGCATATCGCTGGGCATCGAGGCAAAGGACACAGACGTGCGCCTAGTTTGGACATAGCAGTGAATCAAGCCCTTGCAAATCAGACAAGGCATAAATCAGGTGCATGATGCTCGATGCACCGCCCACAGCATAAGAGTGAGAGAAGCTACTTTGGGACGTGAGGTAGACATGCCTGACATAACTAACTTTCCAAAGTAGACAGAATTATACAGAATTGGCACGGCTGTCAATCACATCGACCAAAACTCCAAGGGCGCAGCTCGTCGGATGGCCTTGCGTGTGCCCATGCCCGGCTGCACAAACCTCGGCAGTCTTGGGCTTCGGGACTACGTGCAGGTCCTGGCTGCACGCAGCAGGTCCGCAGGTGAGCAGGGAACTCTGCAGTGGTACCGGAGTACTGCCAGCCTCGGTAGATCCCACACCTCAGCAACAAAAAGGTGTCATGCAGCCTTTGGCACCGGCATTCACCATACTGGGCCCCCGGGCGTGTCTATCAGCTTCACCGGGTGCTCTTTGAACGTCCTGAGGCCATCTCGTTGGGGTCCTCATCCCTCGCTACCTATCCAGCCTGCTATTGCGCCTGCTGGGGACCTTCTTAAGTGCTTGGTTTGGCTCGTGCGAGTGCATCGCCAAGCCGCCCCGTGCCCCAGTGCCCCTACATGTTCTTGGCCTCTGGGTCTCAAACAAATGCAGCGCCGTGGGTGCTCCAAGCCGCCGCAGTCAATGTCTGCGATTCCAGATGCACAAGCGCACATGAAGAGCAGCACCATATGATTGAATTTAAGTCTCTGCTCACAAGATATTTCAGAGGTTGACTGAAATTGCCGTGTACAGCTATTCAAGCAAGTGCGAAATCGGACAAGTGCAGCGGGGTCCAGTTGGTGATGATGGAATCCATGGTCGTGCCATCCGCTTCGTCAACCTGGCAGGTTCTTGGAAAACCGTCGAAGCCCAGAAAATAAAGGATGAGAATACGGGCCAAACCATCGGTGCACTTTAAAACTTAAATGGCATGATGCGGCTTCTGTTGATGCAGGCTTCGGACATCTTCGGACTCTGTGTTCGAAAGCTGAGGACTGCACCACACACCGCTCCTCCTGAAGGAGTGCATTGATGATGCTGGACCTTTCATGTTTACATGTCTCAGATACCTTCAATTACATGCTGGCAGTTGCAACTTCAACACACACAGGAAGAAGTGAAGGCTGATTGAAGACATAGCTGCTGTTACTGTATTGCAGGTGGGGTGCTGCAGGTGGGGCTTCGAAAACTGACTAGACTCGGCGTGCAGCATGTCAACGACGCCTCTTTGCTGCGGTGTTTACATCCGAGGTTAAAGATCGACTGCATGTGACAAGGATGCTGCTTTCCGCCGTTCGGCTGCCCAATAATCGCCACCTGCATCGGCTCCAGGCTCCAGGTGAGAGCAGAAGATCCTAGATCCTGCGTGTTCTCAATGCTCTCCTGCGCCCTCGATTGTGTCAAAAACGTCTGTTGTTGTCAGCTGTCTGTCTAGACTTTTGCACCTAGTTCTCAGGACTCATCTATCCATGCTGTAGCCGAAACCTTCATGGCGTTCTCCATCTCTTCAGCACGTCGATGCCTTGACTTCCAAACAGCGGCCACAAGTAGGGGATGGGTCTGGCAGCAAGGGAATGGCTCAGCAGGGGCTGGGAAACCATAACATGACTCACGCAGATCCCCTCCCGAGTGCCCATTCAAGGCTAGCGCCGCAAGACATAGTCCCTTGCCTGCAAGAGATGTGTTGGGCCCATAACAGTTGACAACATCTCAGGGGGTGTCATGGACGAGCATACTGCACAAGTAGAATTTGTTGATCAGGAACATGGGAAACGGCAAGCCTGACGGTGCCTCATACCTCCTCGATAACATGCTTCGTGCAAGATGCATACATGCGGTCCAGCCGAGCAGAAACGTGCCACTGTCAGAAGGCCAAGTGCAACTTGCGAGAAGATCCATGCCGAGATTTGGAAGGCAAAACTGCCGAATAGATCGAGGCATAATGGACGAGCGCAGACCACAGAAAGCTTGCTCCGGGCACTTATCCGGTTGCGAGCCAGGATCCCGTTTAAGGGATGCAGTTGGAGAATGTCAGAGTCAAAGCCCTGGCAGCCAGACCGGCCACTGGAGACCTCAAGCCGCAGAGTTTGCAGTCCGGCCTCTTTTGTCGGAAGCGAGCGCTGCTTGGCCTTAGCCATGCGATGTTACAATCGGACATTAAAAGGACGGAGCGATTGCAAATGCACTTGATCCCGACAGGAGATCCAGCTGTTTCAACTCTACAGGCTGGTCGTCTAGCTCCTGCCAGAACCGATGCTCGGCAGGCATGCGAAGTGGGGACCGTGGCGTAACTAGATGACAGAAGCAGACAACACTTCCGAAAACTCACCGGGGACGAGACGTCAAGCCAATACTTGCCAATTCGTCTTCCGTCGTCATGCATAATCGCTGCCTCGGAGATGGGCCAGGGTTTTAGTAGGGAGATGCTCGGCCTGCCAAGCAACACGATTTCATAAAAACCGCACTTCGCGAGAAGAGTTGATCGAAGCTGCCAGTACCGTGACGAGACCGCGCCTTGAGCCCCGGGTCCAATGCACCGAGAGGATCAGCAGGATGATGCGCATAGTACCTGGTGCAGCTGCCCGATTCCCGCTGTGAAGTAACAGTGCTCACCATTGCGAGCCTCAACGACTTCCACTTCTGCTCCGGCATGTCCAAAGTCAACCAAGGCAAGGTGGGTCCTGGTGACAGGCATGGACCTTGGACTTCTGAGGGCACATTATTATTTTTTGCCTCCCGCCTGGCTAGGACGAACCTACGATGCAGGGTCTAGGGCACACTATGTGCCGGGAAGGACGTGGGACAAATGGCCCAAGAAGCCTTTGTAAGTAGATGTGGATTCGATGGAGTATGCTGTATGCTCAAGCCTCGAACGGTTTTTCAGTCAGCAGGAAGCTCTGAGCCGCAATGCATGTACCGCGTGCACTTTGGAGAACAGTCAAGCCCGTGTCTTCCAAAGGAGCATTCAGGAGCCACACTTCGATCGTCCCCCCCCCCCCCCAAACCCACAAAGGGGCCCTCCCGCACAATTTAAACGGAACCCCTCCCAACAACCACCTCCTCCTCCTGGTGGAGGGCACGCCCCTGACCAGCTCCGCCCACTTCACCACTCCNCCCCCCCCCCCCCGCAAACACTACAAGGGGCCATCCTGCAACATCTAAACGGCACCACTTCCAGACAGCTCTCAGGTCTCCTGGTGGAGGGCCACTCTCTGAGTCGCTCTGTCCACTGAACTCCTGCACAGCTGCAAACGGTCTAAGATCTCAGAGCGCAGCGTTTGTGTTGGTCTTTGCTAGCTTTGACATGCACGACTGCAGTTGCATCTATCTTCTCCTCGTCCTCAAGGTCGTCCTCGGCCTTTTCGGGGCGACTCGTTACATGGAGGAAGCACTGGCCACGGGTGCAGACACTATGTTTTAGGCAGGGGCCAACAGCTTTCAGGCTTTAACCCAAAAAAGACGCAAAGCAGTCTGGGACAAACATGCCTGTGTGCATGAAAGAGGCACTCAATCTACAGCATCCAGAGCGAAGGCCCAGAATTATATTATAGACTCATGCCTAGCCGAAGATAACAAAGTCGCCGCCCACCTCTTCCTCCTCAGCTTCCTCGGCCGTCTCTTCGCTCTCCAGACCTACGAAATCGTTGCCATGGAGCTCGACCGCAAATCTTTGACCTTGAATTCTCGGAATGTCTGCCCGCCGCCTTGCATGTACATGCCTTCCTCGCCGGTTGGCATGAATGCAGTGCCCGGGTTTTCCTGACGAGTGCTTTACGGGTAGCTTCGTGACAACATAGCAATGTGCCGCAACAGGCATTTGCAAAAATGAATTGCGCAATTTAAGTACGGAGTGAGACCTAGCAAGTACACGTTGTCGCATGGCATGCGACACACCTAGGGCACACATACCTTCATGCAGGCTCAACTCTTGTTCGGAATTCCTGGGGATTGCTACAATGTTTCGAAACCCATGTTGCTTGTTTCCGGAACAAGGATGTGTTTCCAGAATTGTGTTCCGGGCGGGTTTGTGTTTCCCAAATATCAGAATGTGCTGCTGCACCTCTTCCTGATGCTGAAGGTGGCCAACTTCCAGAAGCAGCCGGTCATAGAGATCGTCCTTGATATGGAGAAGCCGACGCTTTTCTATACGCAAGTGGCTCAAACCTAAAACCTGACTGCTTCAGCTGCAAATCGAGCGCGCATCCAAAAAACCTCCGAACAATCTCGGAGCAAGGATACGGATTCGGAAGTCCCTGGGGCGCGCGCCATGCCTTGGTTTTGCTTGGCAGAGATGATGACCTGAAGTCAAGTCGCTGACGCATGCCAGAAGGAGCCAGGCTTTCTGTTTGCATACTCCGCCCGCAGGCCCGGCCGGATCTCCAACGTTCAGCTCGTAGCAGTCGTTCAAGTAAGGGCCGATGAAAGTGTTCTCTGCCTTGTTGGCGATGAGGATGATCCTAGGTGGACTGCGGGAACTTCTGGCGCAAGCAAAGAACTTCCACGGACCGGGAAGCCAACGGAACATCCCTCGGCGTCTCCGTCTTGAACAGGTCCCGATAGCGATCTGCCTGCGAATCAAGCGGCTTCGCGGATTTGGCCGCAAGCTACACTTCTCCAGGAAAACTAACCCTCAAGCAAACTCACACTCTTGCGATTGGACACGCTTTTGCAGAAGTCTGCGGAGATCGGAGCGGGTCTCATGTAGTGAGCCGTGAGCTTGCTCTGATGCCCATCTGCCGAAAAACTTCTCGGTCTGAGCTCAAGGCATTCCCTGCCCCTTCACGAAGCATCTTGGCAATCGCAATGTCGCTCGGGGTGATCTGGCAAAGGCGTAGCAGTGTAGCGCAGAAGCCGCATGACGCGCCCCCGCTCATTCGCACAGGAGCAGCCCGATTTGGGCGGAGATTCAGCAGAGCGCCCTTTTTGGCCTTTTGGCTATGATCACACCTGGTATCTGTTCTTATGGGTGTGACGCCCGAAAAGGTATCCATTTGTCGCATGTATTTTGGCAGTGCGCAGGAGAGTGGCAGTATGTCCTGCTGGTGTATCTTTGCTTGTTCAGGCCGTCTGTTTTACCTTTTTAACCTTTCGGTCCAGCAGGAACAACTGCTTGTTCGTAGGCGATGGCAAGCTCCCGCAACTATCCTTGTGGAAGCGTGGCTTGACAGGTGTTCATGAAACTGTTTAGTTCACGGCACAGCAATCTCTCGCCTTCGGGGGGGGGGGCCTCTGAGCTCCAACCAATCTGCTGCTGCTGCTGCTGCAGGCGCAAGCCAGCATGACACCGGAGCGTCTAGGTTGGAAAGCCCTGCTGTGACTGCGAAGGACGCAGGCATAAACGTGGTTGGGGAACGCCCTCCTGTGCATCGATGAGGAACAGGATCGCCTGCGCCTGCGCAGCATGCCCCGAGTTGCTGAATCGGAACTCAAATCCAGGACAAGGACAAGCAACGCAAACAGGCTCTCCATGCCTCTGCTATCGCTCTCCAAACCTGCTCCTGCATAGACTGCCTCAAGGGTCAAAAACTGTAACCCCTCGTCAATCGTCTTTCTGCATAACAAGCATACAAGCCGAAGAAGCGCATCGAGCATGCAGCGAAAAATCCAGCTCGCAAACCTGGTGCAGCCCAGCGGCAGCAGCGTGTTTGCAGACGTCTCCTTCGGGCTTTCAAGTCCGCCCGTGTCAATGACTCGGAGCAGCAGCCTTCCAAAAGCTAATTCTGGCACCACCGAACATCGGTCAGCACAGGAAAGCAGGAGCTTCAGCACAGGTCTGTAGAATCCTGCATAGTCCAAAGCAGGCAACCAACCGCGCACATGGAACGAGTCGTGACAACATATTGTCCCAAAAGTGCCCACAGCTTGCGTCGAAGGTTTAAAGGTGAGTCTCAAGTTTAATGCCAAGGACAACACTTGATACTGGTGTGCAACCATTTCAAACCAAATGCGCAATGCCATACACAGGTGCTTGGCATCACACCCATATAGCACCGCCAGCGCATCTTTCCGATCGCGGGTGGTGCCTCCAAACTCTGCATGGGAATGAAGAGGCAGCAGGTGCTTAATGGGAAACCAGACTGAAACCAATGTCAGCTCAGAATAATGTCTCCTTCTCGGGATTTTGGCAGGCCTAGTATCTCGACGCGTCCAAGGTCGGTTTTGTGGAGTATCGTCCGAGATAACATGGAGTGGTTCTTGAACTGCGATCCAGGGGATTTTGGGTTGGCTGACCGAACGCAGCAGCCCGACACGTTTATTTCGACTCCTACGGAAAACCGAACTGAAATTGCCAGCACCTGAGAGCCTGCATACTAATTCTTCGGAACGTATCGGCGGAATGCGGTCGCATCGCTCACCGGGGCATTAATCATTAGGGGCCCTGGGCCATGCACGTTCTGGGCTGGTGCTCTTGGGTTGGCCGCGGAGGTGCAGGCTTTCACGCCTTGCTGACACGTCCGCCTCAGCTATTTCCAGCAGCGCCCGGCCCGCAAGGTGGAGCTTCTTGAGGCGGAGTCTCTACTAAGTCGGCATCAACCGGCATCACCTACCAAGCGGCAAGACAACAAGCCAGGTTTCCCGGCCTGCACGATCGCTGATGATGGCGCGGTGGTCTATGTCGCGGTTTTTCCGCCGCGTACCTTCTACCGACGACTTCTCAAGCTTCTCCTTCTCGCACGGCTAGGACAATACCCAGACAACCGAGGTTTATTTTCAGTACAAGGGGGGGTGCGAAACCTTGAATTGCTCTTGACTCTTGACCACTTCTCAAAGTGTCTGGGGGTTTCGGTGTCGTTGCTTCAGCATGCAGCACTGTCAGAACAACTCCCCACCTACGTCGTAGTGGACACAATCAGCAAGCGAAACTGTGGTAGCAGCGAAGGTCACCAGATTGTAGGCGATTGAACAGAGTCGATTTGCCCACGTTCGGCCGCCCCACAATTGCGATGCTTATGGGCTGGATGTCCTGTGGCGGCATCAGGCACGGCTGCAAATGATCCGTTGCAGGAAACACCCGAGCAACAGGCCTCTGGGACGTCTCTCTGAAACTGATGACGACCTCTGTTAGCAAGAACTGGTTATTCTGACTGAGTCGCAACTGCACCGAACTTGCCATGCCAGTACTAGGTGGCCTCATGTGAGGTTCCGGTGGCACGGCTGCACCCCAAATGCCGCGCAGCACGAAGAACACACAAACACTGGAAACCGCAGTGCAGCTTGGTCGCTAGTTGGAATTCGCATTGCGAAAGAGCGCCTTGCGATGGTCGTCGGCCTGCGAGATTGGACGAGGCGATGACACCTTACAGATGGCAGCAAGTACAGGATGATAGTGCCAGGAAAATCCGCCACGCATTCGCATGCCTCATCGATTATTACTGTCCTTGCCCCCTCCCCGCACACGCACACACACAGACACAACAAGCAGTGGCAAACAAGCAACCAACCCTGAAGAAAAACAAGACGGATAAGATCTTAATTGATAAAAACGATCACTCGCTGCTGGTGGCTAGGTAACTCGGCCAGTGCCTTTGAATCACTCTCTTGAAGAAGCATGCCTAATTGCACAGCACAGCATCATCGAAGCCGCACCCCTTGTTCTTTTCGCCCGCAGGAAACAGCCTTTGCATTGCCGTCAGCTTGCCCACGCTCATGACTAAGGTTCTGGGAGGGCATGCCTACAATAAGCCCCAAGGACATGCTGTGAATTGAAACTGGTCTCAACTCAGCATTTGTAAAGCTGAGGCCGTGATCCCTCCCACTACCTTCAAATCTTGGAACACGTCGGAAGCGGCCCGGGCAAGTCTTTAGGCCCCACCGTGTGAGGGGCCCTCGGCCAAAGAACCGAAGGCGACCAGAGCCGCCGAAGCCCTAGCCCTCTAAAAAGACTGCAGCCGGACTGGGACTGCACAAGCTTCGGCTCTTCCTCTTCTCCGCTCATTTCCATCCACGCGCAGGTCACAGGTCCACCTGCACGCAGGAGTTCAAGCTACCGCGTCGCTGGTGCGAAGCGGATGGATAGAGCTACCCAGGCCCTTCAGAACCCTGGAGCATCCTAGAGCACGAACTATTGTCATTATGTGTCATTAGTCTTAGTACTGCTACAAATACTAGTATCATCACGATAAATAGTATTATTATCATTATTACCTTATTATTAACCCTAACTAGAGCCCTATATTGCCCTAGCAATCTCTCTCTGGCTGCACCAGAACCTTCAGCGGCCGGGATACTCAGCAGCCGGTCCCAGCCTCAGAGGCGAGTGCCGCGAGTGGAGAAAGAGACGTGTGCAGAAATAGTAATGGCACTAATAGAAAATAATAGAACAATAGTAATACCTGTAGTCTCCTTTGATGTTCCTTTTTTTGGTTGGCTTGTTTTTTCGGGTTTTACCACCAATTATTGGTCATACCAATTATTTAGTATCGCTATATTGGAGTAACCAATAACTTG